>VDFB02205155.1:0-17788 GCA_007258455.2 Sequoia sempervirens | reverse complement strand
CCCACCTCACTCTCTACAACGTACCTAATGGTAGGATGAGGAAGGTCCCTAGGTTTGGCAATGATCCTAAAGGACCTAATATAAGTAAGGATGATGTGGGGAACCATCTACACCTGTGCAAACTGCCTTATGGTCCATCTCTAGTATTAGGGCACTATGATGTGACCATGGTGGCCAACTAAGAAAATTTAGTTGTGTTGCATGCATGGCAGGTACGTCCTATTGGTGGGGCATCAAACCATACTCTAAAAGGGATGCCACACAATGTCACAAACCCCTAGTCAGTCCACAATCTATCTCCAAAACAATAAATCACCAAACCTCCACTGCTGCACTAGTGGGTACACATGCACTCGTGACAAGTCACTTTTGATCCATCAGGGGAAGTCAACTAGCCATTTATAGATAATATGATTGAACGCCCACACTTGGAGGAGCATGCAGGTAGCCAAACTATGGTACTCATAATGGACGTATTGCTCGAGGTTGTGGTATAGATGGGCCAAAATGTTCTGACCCCAAGAAAATGTGGTCTTCCTCTACTCCACGTCTTTAATGTAATAAACAAGGCTCACACGCAAGTGGGAGCCTCATTCATATATGGCTACTTAGATTGCCACCATCATGATCATAATGTGACAAACAAGGGGGACTTCCACTTTTCCCTACTCTAGCCATCACATGTATGTGTTTCTGATCGTGACTACGAGCACAACCCAATCGACACAGTGAAGTTAACCATCCTAAACATCTTCCACTATTTGTGACTCATCCAGTGAGGTCCTCTCCCCATGGATGGGGAGGCATAAGATTCAATAGATGCTGACCAGAGTGATCTTCATCTCCCATGTAGGGAGATGGAATGACATGGTGTCCACATCCCACCTCTCCATCAAGGCCATTGGTATGGTAGGGTGGAATCTCAACTTTGACATCTCATACATCCACCAAAGACCAACTCCACACAACAAACTCTAGTCCTATGTTGTAACGTATCCTATGTGGTTGCATAGGAGTGATAGAATAAGACTCCTGGTGTGCTCTTGAACCTCTAGTAAAGTTTTCAAAAATACAACTCTGTCATACAAAATCCTACATCTTTTTTACCTACATCTACTCTAAACATGTCAAACTTTTAAGTTTCAACAAAATCTTCATCTCTAACTTTCAAAATACTAGTGCATCCCTCTTAGATGCCAACACATCCCTAAGAAACCAACGTGTCAAGTGAATGCCAATGCAAAAATATCCCTTAGATGAATGTGCACGGGTGATCTAGATGCCAACACGCGTCCAAGACAATGGTGTGCACCTAGGATGCTTGTGTTGACCTAATTTTTCTTATTGAAATTAAATGTGTAAAATGAATGTGATTAAATTTTTCTGGCCTATCTCATTTAGGGGCTTGTCTATCTCCACGATGGTGAAAAGATCCTCAATGTGTGATGACCTAAACTCTCATCAGTGAGGAATTTTTGCTAAATCTCTATAGAACTCTAAGCAAAAATTGTCATTGCGAATAGTGAAAATGACCCTTCTGGGGCCCACTTAGTGAGTATATAGTTAATTTTTTTCCCCATTTTTAGAACTTTTTATGGCAGTTTAGATTCGGCTACCTTCCTATTTTTACCCTCCTAGCTAGGGACAAAACATGAGGGGGTATATATTCGCATCTTTATTAGTTTTATTTTGACTCACTAACATCTTCTTAACCATTCTTCTCACTGAAGTAGCTTCTTCCATTTTTGAAGTTGACAAATTTTGGTTTCACAGAAAATTTTCACACCAGATGTTATAGATTTTTGCCAAGCACTGGGGAAATAATTCGTTTCAACCTTTGTGACCTCTATAGTATCCTTTTTCAAGGAAATTAATGCACTAATTTTACTTAATATTTTACATCTTTTTATCTACTTTAGTGTAGCTAATTTGCCTGAGCAATAAACTCACTATAATGGGGGAAAATTTAATGTCAAAAAAATGCACCATAGATCAATTTCACACTTACACATGGCACCCAGTGCATTTATGACAAAATCCATAATCAAGATTTCATGATTCTAACCTCATGGATGGAAATGATGAAGTATTTGTAGCTTGTAGTTTAAATTTTGGAGGAAACTAGTTAGACGATAATGTGGTGCGAAGATGTCTTCATGGTGAGCAAATATCTGCTAAAATTTGAGATTCAAATGAGAATATTTCATACAAATTATTTGTGATGCATGTCCCAATGCCCAAATGTGACTATAACAACTATTCCCACCCAATCCAAGAATGCCTTTCTCATTTTTGTGGTTTCTTGAATTTTTTTTTTACTTGATGCTCTCTACTTCCCACTCTTAGAAAAACTTTGTCAGAATATTCTCACAAATTACAACAAGGATTCCTCTTGCACATGATCTTGTCATGTCTATTGTCTCAAGAGAGGGGCCATAGTTGTTTTTAATGCTCTCTTGCTTGTCATTTTATCTTGATATTTTCTATTACCCTACTTATTTGATCTCATCTAACATCTGGGTATGTGCAGGATCATCATGGAAAAACAAGCCCTTAAGTGGCGAAAAAATAAAAAAAATCAAAGTTAGGAAACTTTGATCGTGAAAAAATTTTAACAAGTTATCTATTATTTCCAAAATATGTAAGAATAGAATATGTATAAATTGAATGTAGCTCTCTAAACTACCGGGTTCATTTTTTAAAAAATCTATTTGGTGTAAATTTGAAATTCCCTCTTAAATGAGTACTTAAATTCCCCGGTGGAGAAAATAAGAAGTAGGTGTTTGTCCGATCAAATTCTAACTACAAATAAAATGATAATATTTTTTTTAAGTAAGATTTTAGACATAAGTAGAGGAATCATGTCCTGTGATGAATATTTTTTTGTAATTTTTTTCCAAGTAAATAATTAATTATGAATTTTTTATTACAAATTTTAAAAACTATAAAAATTTGTATGTCTGGCCACCTTAACTTGGTCAAAACTTCATGAAATTAATTTTTTTTAATCCTATAGTATGCAAAGCATAGAATGTGATGCATGTGTCAGATTCAAAAAATGTGATATCATTTGAATGCTATAAATGTTTTTCAATCAGTCTATCAATCAGGACTTTAGTCATAATTCAAATAGAAAATGAATAATATTTATTTAAATTAAATTCAAAGTAAAACATAATTTATATTGGTGGAAAGCTAACAATCTCGTTTAAAAACCCTTTCTGTTTCATCAATTTTGGGTACAAAAAAGTCGTCAACCACATACCCTACACATACCCATCATATCGCCACTTTTTGGCCCATCATGATCTTGCACATACCTATCTTTTAAATCTTGATAGGGGTTTTTATCCATAGCAAGGTTTGTTTCTATCACACATCTATTTTATTTTTATGTATTCTAATCTTGTTTGGTTTTCTGTGGAGGTGGAAACACCAAATTAGGACTTTGACTGAGGCAAAACCCTATATAGACCAGGCACCATTTTTCCCCATCTCCATGTGTGTAGGTGTTGGACATATTAAACAAACAAATGACCTTTCTTTGGTAATTTTTGAGCTTTATTTATACATATGAAAATGTGGGTATGTAGAATTCTTCATGACACACTGGTGTCCAAGGTCGAGACTTCACTCGACTGGTACTACATTCTATATATTTTGTACTCTTTACTTCTGTAGATTAAATATTTTTACCATTCAATTTTTGTAAGTTATTTGAGATTTTTAGTTATATCCATTGTTAAACTTAGCTTAGATTTTAGTTTTAAAACACTTCTATTTCAATTTCACTTGAGTCGAGTCAATTGAGGTAGTTGAGAGAAAATTTTCTTCTTGATATCCCATTATCTTGAAGGTAGAAAATTCCCTCCTCTACATATATAAATAAATAGCGATTAATATATGAGAGAAATAGAGGGAGATATAGAGAGGAAGGGAGAGATAGAGAGATAGAGAGAAGGGGAAGGAGGGGATATATAGATAGATATGATAAAGAGAGAGGAGGAGAGTTAAAGATAGAGAGATAAAGAGGGAGAGATGGAGGTGAAGGGAAGAGATATTTAGAGAGGGATAAGGAAAGAGAGAGGGAAAAAGATATATATATATATATAGAGAGAGAGAGAGATGGAAAGGGAGAGAGAGGGGAAATATAGATAAATATTGAGGGAAAGAGAGATAAATAAAGGGGTAGAGAGATAAATAGAGAGAGATGAAGAGACAAAGAGAGAGGATGTAGATAGAGAAATAGAGAGTTGGAGAGAGATAGAGAGGGTGTCCTTAGAGATAGAGAAATATGGAGAGAGTTAGGAAGATATGGAGAGAGGGGGGGAGAGATAACAAAGTGAGAATAACTAAAGAAGACTATTTAAGGAAATATATACACAAGGGATCAATATGTATTTAATCAATGTACAATATGACATTCCAAAATAAAAATTATCAATTTGTAACATATTCAAATAGATTTGATTCCCTTTAATACACATTATTGGTTTTTTACTAAGAACATAAAATTAACTTCAATTTTTGGTAGAGGATGTCAATCTATTCCACTATTCTAACTCCTAGAACTAGATGATGCACAGGGAAATATGCAAGTTTATTATTTGAAAGATGTTCATGAATTAAGGATTTTCTAAGGTTGGGAAACCAAATTAAACAATTTCTCTACCATTTTTCGTTATTTTCAAGCTCTAAGACCACAAATTTCCTACCTAAAGTGTTTGATGTAGGAGCATCTTGAAGGTTAAGGAATCTTGAATTACCTAAAAAAATATGTTTAATTTTTCTTTTTCTTTTTATTCCTTATGTTATTACTTTTTATTTCTAGTGAGATTTTGGCTTTTTGGTTTTGGAAATAGTTTAAGATAAACCTAATAATTTATATACACTTGGTTGAGTTTTAATTAACACTTAAAAATTATAGAAGTTGAATTGGAAATATTAATCTCATAACATAATGCCTAAGGAACAATTCATCATTTTTATGTTGTGTAATAATATGGTGTTCATCATTATCTTTTATTTCATGATATGAAGTGGTGTGTAATTCAAAATACTCAATTTTTATTTTTTTTCCTTAAGTTTGTGGACAAAGGGATATATCCCATGACTTGTGATAAAGAAGAGGGTGGCTTAAAGAAATTTAAGGTATAGTTGTATATGTTTGATAAATTGGGGCCATATTGATCCTTAGTAAATACTTATTTTTTTGATTCCAAAATAATTGTAATTCTTTCTTATGCCTTGGGCTAATAAAAATAGTTATAAATTATATATGCTTCATAATATCATACTTACTTGCATTTGTATTATGTCATGAAATGTAGTGAATTTTACTTTGGTAATTACCTATATAATCCAAGGGTTTAGATTCACTTGGGAGAGAGTATATTAGAGTAGAATATTGGTATCAAGGCAAGAAGGCTAGATCCAAGATTGAATGCAAACAACTAGAGTTTATGGTGGAATCTATCTAAAGTTTAGTAACACATCATATTTATTTGGAGGTGTATTGCTTGAGGATTAGATAGAGCATAAAATATTATTGGTAGCACTCATGTTGCAAGAAAATTTGAAAAATTTGAGAATTAAAATATTAAAGATGAGAGATAGAAAAATCATGTGGAACTCCAATGTTGAATAGTATTGGTGGAAAATCTAAGTGATTTGATGTATAACTATGACATAAATATTGCAAAGGTGAATGTGATGATATAGTGGAGAAGGTATATTTTAATATTTTAGTTGTTTCTTTGCTCTAAATTTGAAGCACTCTTATTTAGATTTGGATTAGAATGTTTTAGAATAGTTTTATTTCCTAAAAAGATATTGTCAAAATAATAACACTATTTTTCACAAATTTCATCTTTGAAATGCCACAAATCTATCAACAAAAAATAGTGAAACCCAACCAAACAAATTAAACAAACATTACTACAAATCAAGAATAACCATTTAATCTCAATAAGAAGATCACAATCAAGACTGAATATTTTGTAGTCTAAGAGGAAATTAATTATGAGGATAGTTCATTCAAATACTAGTTGTATGCATATGTTTTTTCCTTTTAATTCCTATCTCATCACAATTAATTGTAAAAATGAAAATTTGGTTGTTTTGTTGATTTTATAGTTACTTTTTCATTCTTTTCAATAGTAGAACCTTCACATGCAAGCAAAAATTATGAAAAAAAATATATTTTAGCTTATATTTCAGCATATTAGTCTAATTAGAAGAATTTTATTTTACACATCTTCTAACATAAAAAATCATTAAAAAAATAAACAAGAACAATTTAACAAAGCATTAAACCTTTTACATTTGAGTTAGAAGCTCCAAACCCAATTTTATCTATCAAGCACTCAAAAACATTATTTTAAACATCAAACACTGAACAATAAAATGGGCAATAAAAAATATTGAACATAAACATTCATTCACAACAACAAACATCAAAAAAGTAAATAATCAAGAAAGTAAAACAACCCATGATCACTTGTGTCATGTTAAGCCTATGTGTCTAAGAGTGAGAGGATTGATTGAAGTTACTTTGAGCAAAATATAAGAGTTGTTACCAACTCCTGTAGTTGTTAAAGTTGAAGAACAAATCAAAATCCATTGACAAATTGAACAAGATTTTGAACAAAAAAATGATCACTTACTAATTGTTGAGTTAAATCACCTTGAAGCCATATTTAAAATAAAAATCATTTTGTCTAAAAAAAAAAAAAAAACATTAAATTACTCCAAAAGACCTTAATACCTTATGAATAAAGACGAACTCTAACATCATAATAATATCTTTAACTAAACACTATTGCCACATATCAAATAGTTCTTCCTACTAAAGAGGGTAGCCCTCCAAACACCCTTGCAGTTTTATTTTTCCTACTTGAATGGGAGTGATCCACTAACCGTCCAACTAGTGTGATTAAAAACTCTCTTAATATATTAAAAAAATCAATATTATAACTCTGTTACTGTGTTATAAAGGTTAATATTATAGGACATATTATAAGTAGGAAGCGCAAAAGGAATAATAAGGCCATTCGAGCGTAACATGGCTGCTAACTTTCTCAAGCACACAATCGACTCCACAAAGCTTTTAGAAAAAATAGGAACAAGAATATCACTGCCATCAATCGCCTCTGTAATGTCACTACTTTGGTCATCTTCGCTGCCTGTATATATACGAAGTGACCCGATGCGCAGGTATTTGTACTTACAATCCATCAATATTTCCCCTGCATCTGCTTCGTGGCAACCAAAGTAGACATTAAACTTCTTTTGCACCAACCTTCCTAATCTCACGAATCTGTAAAATTTAAGATCATTTTACTCACCACCTTATCGCAAGACAAAATTTAAAACAACTCAATACAAATATTCTTTCAAAGTTCCTAAATAGAGGCTGCGATGCACCTACAAATGATGTTTTACCTGTATATCTCCCTAAGCAGGGCTAACTTGATAAGACCATCATGAAAGCTTTCTAGGTCTGTCCAACCTGGAAAGTAGAATAGCCTAAGATTTTGTAACTTGCCCACTGCGAAAGGAAGGCTGTGTAAACCTGAACAACCAATCAAGAATAAAGTCTGGAGTTGTGCCAGGTCGCCTATTGTGTTGGGAAGATTCCTTAGCTCTGTACATCCTGTCAAGTACAGCATTTTTAGTTTAGCTAAATTACCTACTGTGCTGGGAAGGCTTGTTAGAGCTGTACATCCTTCCAACTGCAACATTTCTAGCTGCATCAAGTCGCCCACAGTATCAGGAAGGCTTGTTAAACTGGTACAGCCGGACAAATATAACTTCTTCAATTGTGGGAAGTTACCAAGTGTGTTTGGAAGTGTTGTGAGAGCTACACAATCCTGCAGATACAAGCATTGGAGGTTCACCAAGCTGTCTAGTTTGTTTGGGATTCCCGTAAGACTTGCACACTGCTCTACACTTAAAATCCTGACTTGGGACCAACTGCTGTCCACCTGGAATCTGTTTCTTGATGTTGACCATGTATACATATCACTTTCAAATTCACAATTTCTAATTTTTATCCATAACAAATTCGGAGCTAGCTTTCCAATGTTGCCCACTACTTTTGTATTTTGCACAACTAGGTAGCGTAGGGAAGGCATGCTTTGAAAGCTTAGGGGCTCTTTTCCATTCCCTCCTGTGTAAGCAAGCATATTCACTCCCTCTACTCTGTTTCTGTTCAAAGCTCCGTGTGAACCCATTGGCAGCCACAGTCTGCTATTACTATCAACCTGCTCTTGAATTCTTCTTCCCATTCCCCGCACAAGTTCATGCATATCGAGGAGGTCTTGAGGGCCACTGTTGTTTATAAGCATTTTCAGCAAAAGGTTCTTGATGGCTGTTTGAACTTTGTTTGAGTATAAAACTTCCCAGAAAGTAATAGCATCATTTTTCCTTTCACCAGCAAAGTAACAAGCTATATCCAGAAACATTTCCTTCTCAACATGGCTAAGTCCATCATAACTGATTCTAAGGACTTTGGATATTTCTTGACTTTCCCCAATGTTATGGAGAGCTTCTTCCCAACATTGGATGTCTTTGGGCTTCTTCTTATCAAACAATTGTGCTCCAGTAACTTGTAATGAAAGAGGATGCCCCCGGCAGGCTCTTGCAATCCTTGTAGAAAGCTCTTGGTAGCGGTCCTCCGGAAATGCCCTTGAGAAAGCATGCCAACTAAACAATTGAAGAGCTTCATCCTCCCTTAGTCCACTCATTTTAAGAACCGAATCAACCTTGGCAAGATTGAGTATGTGTTGATCTCGGGATGTAATAATGATTCTACTACCAGGGCCAAACCAATCTCCATTCACCGCATCCAAGTGGCTGCCATCATTCACATCATCCAATATGACAAGGGCACGAACTCTTCGCAATCGTTTACTCATCAGAGCTTTTCCCTCAGCAACACTTGAAACTTCTCCATGGTAATTTACTAGTCTTCTTAGAATTGCCCGTTGCAAGTCCACAAGGTTGGTATTTTTCTCTGCAAAGCAATAAGCATCAAACCTGGCATAAATTCTATCGTAAATTATATTGTAAACAGCCTTCGCCAAGGTGGTTTTCCCGACGCCACCTATACCGCTGACTCCCACTCTCACCGTTCCATCCAATGACATCATACCTAAACGACAGAGTAAGTCATACATATCCGTTTCGAGTCCCACAATATGCTTGGGGACATCTAGCGGAGTATTCTTGAAGGTGTTCAACACGTCTTTCACAACTCTTTTTACTAGTCTTCCTTCGTACCTACAAATCACCTTCCATATATTACACCGTACAATGCAAATTGAAACCTATAACTAATCTGGCAAAACAACTATTATGATCATTGAAAGATTAAGGTACATTAGATTCCATGACTACAGCTACAAGTATGTTATGAATTCAAAAAAGAAAAAGAAAAATTAAACTAATATATTTCCAGATGATTACAACATAATATTGACCGTTCACAATTATCAATCTCGCCATTAAATTTAAAAAATATTAAAGGACAATTAGAGCTTTGTTATTAAGAGATGGTTTCAATTAGATTTTTATAATTATTGTATTTGATCAATCAAATTTTAGAGTGTAATTCAAAATGAACTAAAAAAATTCTTATACAATCTAATCTAAAAACAACATTCTTATACAATCTAATCTAAAAACAACAATGATCAATATCCAAAATCTTATATAGATAGGTACTGCTAGTTACTGATAATCATTTACACAAGTTTATCTATTCTTCATTAAAATGTGACAACAAACTAGAGGAAAGGATCCAGTAGCCACCCACCTTAACTTCGTGCACTCTAAGCTCTTAAACGATACATTAGTTTCCAACAATTTTTTTTGGGTTTCTTCATATGTGAGATGAGGGTTTAAAGCTATTGTTTCAACTTCTTCGTAGTCACAAAAAATACGGGAGTATTTGTTGTGCATAAAGATCAAAAGTGGTTAATTTAGAAGTGATGCATGATACCTATTCATAGATGTCCCAATAATTATGCACTATAACCACCAAAAGAATTTGCACAATTAATCTAATACATATTCCTCTAATAAATGTTTTGACCAATACCTATGCACAAATATTCTAATAACCATGTGCTATGGGTACCAATAAAATTCCATAACTCTTCCAATTAAATATTTAAATTTTAACTATTGGACAAACAAATAAGCAGCTATGAGATTGGATGGACAAGAACATAAGATTATTGATACATAGATGACTACTGGTTTCTTTCCTATAATACATGTTCTGTTGAAGAACGATGTTTTTACTGATCAAAGTTTTATACAGCTATTTGACATTTGAATAATTATTTAGCCTATTGTCTTGACTTTGAATAGGAACAAAGCTTACGATAAGAACTTAAAACACTAACTTAGGATTATGATATTTTAATAAATCGAACCCGCGATTGGAGAAAAACTAGGCAGGTGGGTTCCACAATCAGTGACAGTGGAATTGCCAGCCCAATTGCATGATCGATAGGAAGATCAAGCTAATTTTGAACGATTTAGTAAATAAACGATAATATAATAACCTCTGGAAGAATTCTCTTTGGTTTTTGCCGTGGGTTGATTGAAAAAAAACATGCAAATTACTTACCCGAAATCTTCCGCCCTTGTCCAGCCAGAAAGAGAAGAGATTTGATAAAGAGAATTCTTCCATTCCTCGATAGTAGTCTCATCCTGCCGATCTAAATGGCTGTAATGTTTTTGGAATGCCCTGGCGAATGGACCTCCCGTTCTTTGAGGGTAGCGAACATCACAGGGCTCCACATCATAAAACAGAGGAATGATGAAACCATTGGATCTGCACATCCGGGCTGCCTCCTTCAGACACCAAGTTGATTCTGCATAGTGTTTGGAAAATATGGGGATCAGAATATCACTTGATTTAATGGCTGCTTGCAAGCTGGAATCGATGTCTTTGCCCTTCTCCAGTTCTTCACTGTCGAGAAAAACCGTAAGTCCCGCTCCAGAGAGAGCTTCGTAGAGATGGTCGACAAAAGTTTTTCGCACATCTTCTCCGCGAAAGCTAAGAAAAACATTAAAGTTGTTATCGACATTGAAGGAGATTTTGATGGCGGGAGGCTGATACTGTCGAAACTTCTCGTTGACATCGCAGAGGATTTTGGTGGTGGGAGGTTGATCCTGAATACAAATCTCCATCACTTGTTCTGCTCAAGTTTGAAGAGCTTAACAATATGCACAAAAGAGAAAGTATGGATATGCAATCGCAAAAGCGATCGGCGGTATATGAACAAAGTCGAATGCGGTAAATGACAGAGTGCGGAAGTTTCTTGTGAACTGTTAGAGAATTTCTTAGAAACCAAATGGAGAGGACTAACCGAGTTGGAACAATTCAAAGTCGGTGAGATCGACGCCGGCAATAAAATAAAAAATAACAATGTTGACGTAGATCTCCACCAACTTCGATTGACCCAAAATTAACGGGTAGGTGCTATCTACACATAATATAGACTCGTTCAACACGGAAAAGATGAACTAAAACTACCTAGCAAATTGCATTTTAGGTGTAATGGCATGCTGAATATGTATGACTGTATTCTTGAACAGACATATTGATTGAAACAGGAAAAATGTATATATAATATTAAAAGATAAGATCTGAAATAAATAATATGCAAAAGAGCATTTTCCTTATTAGTACTTTCTTACTATTGCATAGTACTCATTGTATGTGAGTTTAATTTTTTATTAACTAGTTATTAATAATTTAGTTTTCAACCAATCAAAACAATATTTAAAAAAAATTAAAATAAAATTCAATTTTAGAAATCAACTTGTAACATTTAATTTTTACGATTTAAAAATTATTCTTGTGCATATAATTGGTTAAAAAAAATTATGTGTGTGTTATTGACCCATCTTGTAGGAAAGCAAGGTAGGAAAGCAAGGTAAACATTTTTTTAAAGAATGATTTTTCACTTTTTGCTTTATAAAATTATTTCATTAAATTATCTTTCTAAAATAAATAAATGTTTACTTATTTTGACTTTTTTTAAGAATGTAATTGTTATTTTTTTATTAAAGAAAATCTCACAAAAATCAATTAACTATTTTATAGAGATTTGGATTCACACTAATAAAATAATAAAATAAAATAAAAATTGTATTATTCTTTCCATTAGACTAATATCTTTGTTATCTATGTTTTTTAATATTTTATGGTATAATTTAATTATTATATTGTCTCCTTTTCATTAAAAAAAATTTCATCATGTATATTTTTATATTAATTTATATATATAGGTTCTCCAAAAAAATTATAACCTATAATATATAAAATAACCTATATTATTTCAGGTCTTTATTATATATAATATACAACCTATTTTAATATATATAGATAATATTAATTTATATATATAACCTATATTAATGTAGAATTTATATATATTATTTCTATTTATATCTTATGTTATTGAAGGTAATATTTTATAGGTAAATAAGTTAATCTACATTGTGTAGGTAATATATTAATTTATATTATACATTTATATTAATATATATGATAGGTTATTTTATTTTGTAGGTTCTCCTTTAATCTATATTTATATATATTATAGGTTATATATTATAATCTATTGTATTTTAACCATCTATTTTTTTTATTTTAATTGAATCATTCATTTAATTTTCCAATTTATATTTTATATATAATCTCATCTTTTTCCTTTGGTTAAATTATCATTGTTTTAATTTAAGTTTTTATTATATTTTCCTTTATATCTTCCTTCATTTCTTTTAATAATTTTGGTAATTGTTCCTCAATCTTTTTGTTAAATAATTCATCTTTATAATTCTCTTAGAGTTATTTATTCACAAATATTTAACCTTTAACCTTTTTTGATCCATTTATTTGTGTTATATCATTTTTTTTTTGTTTATTTTCACTTTTACTTCATTTTTCAATCTCCTCCCTCCCTACCATCTCCCACCACTTAACTCTTCTTAAGGTCATTTCTACAATTGCATTCTTCATTATCCTTTTACGATGAATCATTGAGTTAGGTTTAGGGTAAGGTCATTAGAGTTATTTATTCATTGTTTGAGACATTTAACTTTAACCTTTTTTGATCTATTTATTTGTGTTATATCATATTACTATATTATTCATTCTTCTATTATGTCTTCATCATTTATTCTCCTATTTTTACTTTTACTTGATTTTCCAATCTCCTCCCTCCCTACCCTCTCCAAGCACTTAACTCTTCTTAAGGTCATTTCTGTAATCATATTCTTCATTATCCTCTTCCTACGATGAATCAGTTAGTGTGATTCAAAATGTTAATTCAAAATAGCATACATAGTTTAATCTAGAAGTGTTTACTCTATCATTCATAGACTTTGAAAAAATCATACCATCTATAATCATCAATTCATTAAAATTTAACAATTATTGATTTGAATGAAGAGATATAGTTGCACTTTTTTAATAAATAATCATTTTAATTTATAACAATTTTATATTAATAATAAGAGAAGAAACATTGCCAACATGTAATATCTAACTTTTAATGATTTTTAGTATTATTATATTTATTTTATTTATAAAATTTATTTAATATATAATAATTTGTAATATAACATTTATTAAATATGTTATTTATTTAAAAGTTAGTGATAAAAATTAGGTTTATAGTTATGGATAGCATACAACTCACAGTTAGGCTAAAGATAAGCCGGCTGATTAAGATAATGGCTTTAAAAAATCTCCCATTCCCCAGAGCCAGGAGTTAGGATAGGGCTAGGGCTAGGCTAGGATAAACAGAGCTAGGGTATGAGTTAGGGTTAGGGTTAGGTCATTAAAATAACTAATTAACAATACTAAAATACTATAATTAACAAAACTTACATTTATTTTTATTCACATTAAAAAAACTTACATTTAATTTTTACTGTAAATTAAAAAAAAACAATAACCATCAGAGATGTACCAAATCTCCAACACTCCATATGGTCAAAATCGTCTACTCTATTAATCTATTTCATCAATATTAATTAAACGATTTATTCAATTAATATTTCATCTTTCTACCTAAAGTATTTAATTTTACAATTAAATACTTTACCTTACACCTTTTCTTCTCTAAATTAAATAAACATGTCAATTTATTTAATTTAGTCATTTGATCTTTTTAAATCAATTTTTAAATTCTTCTCTTTTCTCTATCCTTGTCACATCCTCCATAATCCTCTTCTAATCTGGATTAATTTAATTAATTCATGATTAGGATGTGCACACCCTTAATCAGGGATTAATGTCACATCCTCCAACTTTTCCCACTTGCTTTGAATCCCTTATTAATTTCCTTAACTATTTTCTCAACCTTAATCTAATCAACTTACCACATTTAGCATACCTTTTTGGTCAACCTTTACATGTTCCATATTTAGCATTGACCCTCTTTCCCATGTGAATCTTTAATTCACATTTATTCACCCAAGACTCCTCTCTTTCCCATGTGAATTTTTATTCACATTTCTATTTCTCCTTGCAATTCCTATTCCTCATGCAAGTTCTAAAACCTTTGACTTGTCAAATAAGATCACTCACATGTACCTTAAGTCTTCTAGAACCTTTGACTTGTCACATCACTTACATGTGTCAAAATCCCACTTTTTTGGGAACCTTGTCTTATCCATTAGATTCTCCCAATCATGTGAATTTTTAATTCACATTTATTTCCACAACTACTTTCCTATTCCCCATGGAGATTTTTGAGGAGTACTAAAATTCCTCAAGTGTCACTTTCATTCTCACTTCCAGGGACAAGAAGTTCCTTTTTGAGGAAATCTTCTCATCTCCCAATGTCCTTCCACATCATTTGTACCTTGTTCCACCTCATTTTTACCTTTTTCTATCTCATCCTACCCTTGGACACCTCACCTTCCACATCTCAAGATGTGAGGGCTTGTGAGTCCTCAACTCACCATATCCCTCCATCTTGGCCATGGTGGCTTAATCCCAACCATTGAATTCTCTAGAGAATTCAAATTTTCCTATAAATACCCCCCTTTTCTAATGCATTTTAACACTTTTAGCATTCAAGTATCCTCATGCTAGCAAAATTTTGAGTCATCTTCAAGCTATCATCAAGCAATCCCTTGCATTACAAAACCATTTTCACTTCATCACCATGGCATATTTAGTTTGATCTTCATACAAGTAGACCTTAC
Organism: Sequoia sempervirens; assembly: GCA_007258455.2. NCBI lineage: Eukaryota > Viridiplantae > Streptophyta > Pinopsida > Cupressales > Cupressaceae > Sequoia > Sequoia sempervirens. The sequence goes on along the minus strand of VDFB02205155.1, from coordinate 2,548 downwards.
ATCCATTTTCATTTATTGCCATCAAGAAGGAGCACATATATCAAGCAGCATCAAGGGCCAACTAAGGAGATCGATACACAAGGAAGGTATAATCATTATCTTTACTTTTCTTTTGAGTTTTCCTTAGGCTAGTCATTTGAGGTGGTCTAGTGTTTTCATTTTACATTCTTAGATTAGTTTGCATATTTAGAATAGAAAATTATTGCATTCACATTTTGGCACGCCTCCTTGAAAACCTAGTGAAAACCTCCTTGAGGCACTTCTTGACCTGGAAAAAGTCAAAACAAAGGACGTATTTGGTGGTGAAAACCTTAGTGAGGCATCAGAAGATGGGAACATTCATCTTCCCCTTGTAGGAAAACAATGGTCTGAACGATCATCCATCTTGATAGAAGAAACACAAGAAATCAATTTGGGAACTGAAGAGGATCCCAAAATCACTTATATAGCCAAAGCATTATCAGAAGAAGAATATTCCACCATCTCCATGATCCTCAAGGAAAGCAAGATCAATTTTGCATGGGCATATTTAGACATGCCTAGATTAGACCCTGCCTTGGTTGTACACCATCTAGATGTGCATCCTGATGCAAAATTAGTTAAGCAGACGCTTCACAAAATGCACCCACAAGTTTCCCTATTGGTCAAGAAAGAATTAGAGAAATTGTTGGAAGCCAAATTTATAAGACCCATTGACTACTCTGAATGGATCTCTAACATCGTGCCAGTAGCCAAACCCAATGGGGATGTCAGAATATGTACAGACTTCCGTGATCTTAACAAAGCTTGTCCTAAAGATGACTTTCCTTTACCGAACATAGATATGCTGGTTGATTTAACTGCAAGACACGAGATGCTATCTCTTATGGATGACTTTTTTGGATATAATCAAATCAGGATTGCGCCCAAAGATCAACACAAGATGGCCTTCACCACATCTTGGGGTACATTTTGCTATAATGTTATGCCCTTCAAGCTTAAGAACACAAGGGCAACTTATCAGCATGCAATGACAGTCATCTTTCATGATCTTATCCACATCATCATGGAAGATTATGTTGATGATCTCTTAGGAAAATCAAGAACTAGAGCAAAACACTCTGTAGTCAAAAGAAAGATATTTGAATGGTTAGAGCACTACAAGTAGCGTCTAAATCCAAAGAAATGTGTGTTTAGGGTTACGTCAGGAAAACTATTGGGCTTCATTGTCTATAGGAGAGGTATAGAAGTGGATCCAACCAAAGTCAAAGCAATTCTAGATATGCCTCCACCTCGCAATCTAAAACAGTTAAGGAGTCTCCAAGGTAAGTTACAATCCATCAGAAGATTCATAGCACAGTTAGCAGACAAATGTCAACCATTCACCCACCTCCTAAAAAAGAATATATCCTTCAAGTGGGATCCTATGTGTCAGCAAGGTTTTGACAAAATTAAGGAATACTTGGCTCATCCTCAAGTCTTTATGCCTCCAATCCCAGGGAAGCCACTTTTACTGTACATCTCAGCTAATTCAGTGGCACTGGGGGCACTACTAGCACAATACGATGAGTCATCCAGAGAAAGAGCAATCTACTATATCAATCGAACCTTAGTTGGCTATGAACTCAACTACTCTTCAATAGAGAAGGCCTGCCTCACCGTAGTTTTCTATTCACAAAAGCTTAGACATTATATGCCCATCCATTTAGCGAAATTAATATCAAAAGTTGACCCGCTTAAGTATTTGCTATCTAGAACAACCTTGACTGGCCGAATGGCTAAATGGATCATGTTGCTAAGTGATTTTTACATAGAATATGTGGATTGCAAAGCTATTAAGGGACATGTGACAGTGGATTAGTTAGTCGATGCTCCCCTACTTGATGCACATCCTTTGGTGATGGAATTTCTTGATGAAGAGGTCTTTACAGTAGAAGAAGCCACCACATGGGCACTATATTTTGATGGGTCATACACTCATAATGGATCAGGGGAAGGTATCTTGTTTGTCACCCCCAAGGTGATTATATTCCAAAGTCATTCAGACTCGCCTTTCCATGCACCAACAATATAGCAAAGTATGAAGCTCTTCTCACTGGCCTTAGAATCGTAATCAAATGGAATATCACTTACTTAAGAGTCTTCAGTGATTCATTATTAGTCATCAAACAAGTCAATGATGAGTTCTTAATAAAGGATGAGAAGTTGTTGCCTTATAAATGCATGGTTGATGACTTTAAGAAATCTTTCACCTCTATTCAGTTTGACCAAATCCCTAGAATATAGAACAAGGCTACTGACACAATGACTATAATTGGTTCCTTGATTGACATGCCTAAAGATCAAACAAAATGTGAATTCTTGATTGAACAAATTTTAATCCCTGTATATGATATCCCTAAGAGTGAGATGGTGTGCGAAATTGTAGGTCCTGCATCTCCATGGTATCTTGAAATCTATGCTTATCTTCATGACAACATCCTACCCGATGACCTTACTCGCAATCAACGCAAATCATTCATCCAACGTACATCCCATTACACCATCATAGGTGATACTCTTTATCATC
>VDFB02205151.1:0-31764 GCA_007258455.2 Sequoia sempervirens | reverse complement strand
CCTATCTTTAGCGAATTGTTAGATGCTTGACCCCACTGGCTCCTCTCCACGACACTCACTTATATGGGGCAGCCAAGCATCAACACCCATGAAACTCCCATGGCATGTTTTCCATTTCTACTAAAGACCGTAAAAGTGTGGGATGGCTTCAGAATGACTGTTCTTACACCAACAAATAGATTAAGGATTTTGGAAAATTCTAGTACATGGGTTCTAGTAAGGACTTTTTGTTCGTGTAGATTGACCCATACGACAAGAGTCCCCTTTCGGATCCATCTTGTCAGAGCCAACTGCGTGATAATGGTGTTTAACCAATAGCCACATTTATATCCCGGCTGAAAATACTCTTGGCTTTAGAGTGTTACCGCTTGAGTCGTTCCCTTGGGTGAGTACTTTTTCCCAAAGGCAAGCCCTCTAAGATAAACAAAAGCAAACAAAGACACAATCTATAACTTGATCAATCTTTGATGGCACAAAGAAAGAGAATGTACGTGAAAATGCCCCTACTCACACTTGCACAAGATGTTCAATTTTAAACCCAAATCGAAGTGTTTCAAAGCAATAAAATGTATTTTGAGTGTTTCTCTTGCACCCTAGATCGCACGAAGTGCAAGGGGAGAGGATACGCATTCAAAATGCACCCAAGACAAAATCACAATTCAAGCACTTGTTCATTTTATAGCCTTCAAAGCAATTGCGTGATTCGTTTTAAGCACCAAATGAAATATGAAGATTGCTTGTCCAATTTTTAACCCAAAACGAACTCTAGAAAGTGTCTAAGCTTGAATTTTAACCTTTTGTGAATGGAAAAAATCAAATTGTTCTTTTTAGACCCAAACGAAAATTAGTGCCCTAGGAGCGAAAAGGTAACAATTTCATAAATAAGTGTTGAACAAACACTTAAAGCGTTAAAAAAAACACTTTGAGTTTTCAAAAAAAATCCTCCTCCTTTCATTTTTGTTTGCTAGCCTTCTCCTTCGCTTTGTACCTTTTTCTTTCGCTTTTCCTTTCGTAATCTATTAAACAAAAAGGAAGTATGTGAGAATCAAAATTTTAAACTTATTTTGATGGTTAATAATATGATTTCAATTGAATAGATCAATTAATCACAAAGGATGAAAAAAAGAAAAATCACCACACATTTCAAATTTTAGCTAAGGTCATAATGATGAAGATGATTTATAATACAAAGCTAATAATGAATCTACTTTAAAGAACAAACCTTTCCAAAAGTATCATTATCAATTTCAAATGTTTGAAATGATATAACAAACTTTCACAAGTTCATAAATCTTATCAATCATAGAATATTTCTAAAGGCATCACCACAAAAACAATGAAATATCAAGCTAATTGTATCAATAAGCCAGCTTCAAAGAAAAAGGCATTATCATCAATTTAAACTTTAGTTGTGGCCATATTTGATGAAAAAAAATAAAAAATAGTTTATAACATTAAGCTAATATCATGAGGGAATATTGAGTTGACCTTGTGAGTGAATCCATTCAAATCATAAAATTAAAAGAAAACAATAAATGTCACGTGGCACCATATATTTTTAGAGTAGACACCAATTGTGCATGCTTTCAGATTTTAAATTCAGCTTCTGTAAATTTGGTGAGCGGCCATTTGAACTTTGTATGATGAATCTGTTCAACAACTCTGTTGACAAAAGAGTCCACTATATGAGCTATGTGATTCAGACCTCCAACCAATGCATAGGCTCAGATTAAATTCTTAAATACTAGTCCCCATCACTCCTTACTGTGCGAAATACACCATCTCCTCGCCACCTACTCACAGTCAGAAATGTTGACTGTATCTTGATTTCCGCGTGAGAAAATAACATAATATAACTCCTGCAGCAATAAAGATTGTCCTTTGGGAAAGCTTAGGTGACAACACCTTCTGCAGGAATGGCAGAAGTCATTTAAAAGGTGCCGAAAGGTGACTATGCGTGTCAGATTTAAAAATAGATTGTGTAGTCATTTCTCAGTTTTTTTTTATTAATGCTTTTGTGTATTAAATACAATCTGCGAAGGAGTAAAGATAGACCTTATATGCCTCCCTCTTGCCTGTGTAATACACCAAAAGTTAAATGGAGCTCTACATTAAATAACGACAGAATCTAATTTCAAATTTGTAAGTGAGGCTTCACAGTTTTATATACTCCAATATGCAGCCCCAATCAGAAAGAAGAATTAAAAAACCCAGGAAAAATAAAATAAAATAAAATGATACATATCAATTGCTTCCATTGTTTCATTAAAGTCAATGTGTAACCAAAATCATTTGTAATTTAGACAAGAAATAAAAGCCCCTAGTGTAGGTGAAACGCAATGTGATTAGTCCTCCAAGCATTCAAGATATGGTGAGAAATACAATGAAGTGCCGGTAGAGGACCAAAAAGGAAACGTGCATGCCTTTACTCAATTCTTGGGAAGACAATCGAAGCACAAGCTCTTGTCATCTCTTTGAAAACATAGACAGAATAGAAATAGGTACACAACGCTTGACAAAGGGAACAAAGACCTTACTAGGACACAAAGCATGAAGAAAGGAACAGAAACAAAATCTTTCGACCCTTATTTAATGCTTCAACATAGTTCAAAGCCAGGTCGATGCCTAAGGAACATCGACCAATGAATGATGTTCGTCAGTGCTGGAGGTCTGAGAGGTAGTCTCGTCTATTTTGGGATACAACAACCAAGATTAGTGATGGCATCCAGATTGTGGATATGAGCATGGCTTCTGAACTTATGCTCAGCTACAAGAAAGTCATACATCAAGCTAAGGGTATCATCCACCCAAGATAAGCTTAAAAGACTAACTCACAACAATATGACGACCCCAGGAAGTTGAGTAATGGACACGCAGGAGCAAGGAATGAACAGCCCACTGAGATAATGCCTCATTTTCAGAGAGAAAGAAAAAGGGAAAACTATGGGATGAATTCATGAAACACTCGAGCCCATGTGAATTTAGCAAAGGTTATGGCCGTAAAGGCAGTTGGCAGAAGTAAACAACCTTCAGATTTTTATTCAATCATATGGACCATATACTCTGAATAGACAATAGCCAGTAAACTCTAGAAGTCAGTACACCTTAAGTGTGATTATAGACATTGAAATAAGAGCGGACAGAGATTGCAAGGCCGCTGAAGGTTAGAGAACCTGCTTATTAGCGCAGATGGAAAAGTTAGAGCAAGTATTGCCTATTACTATTGCAAATAGGGATCACTATTAATGCGTGTTCACAAATCCAAGCATAATGCAATAATGAGGGTGCACAAAAAAGGCATATTAGTATAATTTAAACTTGTCACTATGCGCAAAGTTTATCAACAATATGCAGTATAACACATAGTATGACATGCAGTAAAAAATTACGCGTATGACAGACTTAAAACATGAAGTGCATATAAAAATCAGTAGAGATGATATTTAGAAAAGTCAGTAACATATATATTCATACTAAATTTGGATTTGCACTAAATCAGTAGCACATCAATAAAATTTTGCCCTCCTTCTAGCGCCACAATGTGGTGCATACTTTTGAAATCTGCAAAAACTAAACTTCATACAAGGTTAGTAATTACAAATTTCTCAAGAATGACCCTATGAAATACCTTGCAAATGCTTCAAAAATGCAACAAAGGATAAAAGAAAACTAAAGCATTATGAAAACAACTACAATTACCTATTCCATAGTGGATTGGTGTCACATGTGCTAGTGACCCTTTCCCAATCCCTTGATCAAAAGTTGAAGATGATGAAATGCAAATGGAGGTGATGAGCAAGATGAGTTCTCAAATTAAGAGAGTAACCTTGCATAAAAGTGGTGGATCTTTGAAATGAGAATGAAAGCCTTCCTTTATAGATTTTCTTGATGATAGATTGGCCAAGATGGTGAATGTGGGACTAAAGATCCTCCAATGAGAAGATGACACTTGTCAATGTGGGTGATAGGCCAATGGTGTGCAAGATTTGGGAAGAGTTCCCATGAGAGGGAAATTTGAATTCAAATTTGCAATAAATTTTGAGAGGGGGACAAGAAAAAACATAAATGCAATGTTGGACTTGTCATGTTGAGGGAAAATGGAGTTTTAAATAAATCAATAAAATTGATTTATTTGTGCAAGGGAGATATCTAGAGAATGCAAGTGGGTGAGATTAGTATTTAATCGATGATGATTATGCTGATTTAATGGTTCTTATATGATTTTGACTTTTAGGATTTAAATATTTGTTTTATTTAAATCAGAAAAGGATGGAAGATGCATTTTTGAGATTTTAATTAAATAAAGTTTGATTTATTTAATTAAACTATGATGTGAGCTTTTGATTTATTTAAATGATAAGAACTCGATTTACCAGGTGAATGGATGTGATGCATTTGATTTATTTATTGAGTGGATGAATATGCATAATGCAAATTTGACGTGTCTACATTTTTCCCCTCTTTGAAACAATGTACTTGTTGCGTTGGTTCAAAGAATAACTTTCCTCAATCAAAATCAATTTTTTTTGATTTTCGATGCCCCAATGGAAAGAAGTAACGGTACAATACAATTGTGAGGCTATACTAGGACATGTAGAGGACATAAGTCTTCTATCCTATGTAGCTGACTGAAAATTCACCACAAACATGTTTGCTGTAGACAAACAAGTTGGGTGAAAAAGCAAAAAATAATACACACAATTTCATAAGACACCATAGGACACTATTTGACACAAGTCAACATAATAAGACAAAATTTGATCAGACCTAAGAAACAAGACACAATTTGATCATATAGATAAGCCTCTAGTTGCTACAAGCTGCGTTATAGGACATTCACAAAAAAGACAGGTCTAGTCAGGCTACCCCCAAGCTAGATGCTAGGATATAAGATGTTTGACACCGAGACATGCGACATCAAATATCAAATAAAAAACACAAAGGAATCCTTCTTAAGACATCAAGACACTGAGGAATCCCCTTTTTAGAAAGCAATCTTTAGAAAGGGGTTCTTTCAGCAATGAACCCTTCAAGACATCAAGACACCAAGGGGCCCTTTTGAAGGAACACTCCTTTTGAAAGACACAAATTTTTTCGTAAGTGATTACGTCATCAAGGAATCCTTTCGAAAGAAATTTCGTTAAGGAATCCTTTTAAAAGAATAATCCTATTTGAAAAGTGAAGTTTTCAGTAAGGGATTCTTCCATCGAGGAATCTTTTCAAAAGAATTTTCACCAAGGAATCCACTTGAAGGAATACTCCTTGTTAAAAATTGAGCAGATATGATAGCCCCCCTTTAGAATGATGTGTGCTATGTAATGGAGCACATGCCATTCTAAGGAGAAGAAGAAAGATAGATAGATGTGCATGAGATACATGTCGATATGTATTCATGGTATGTTGTCACACACACGAGGGACAACACGTAGAAACCACAACATCAAGAAAAAGAAAGGTAGAGATGATGAGATCAAGACATAGAAATGGGAGGGGGTCCTTAGGAAGGGCACACGCACATCCAAAATGAGTCACCTCAGCCCCCAACATATAGGAGAGGATAACCATGCTAGATACTATTATGTTACTACCACAAAAAGTATGGTTGCACACAATAGTGTACGACCATGAATGCAAATTTTTGGGAAAAGATATGAATGCCACATAGCAGGAAACAACACAATAGAATGGAGGTGTAGGAACCTCATGAGAATATTCTTAGAATGGATAGGATCGAGGTAGACCTTGATATCACTAGTCATGTAAAGAAAAGATAGATGCATTAGCTAACTGAAGAGTGATGGCACCATAATCATGAAGTTAAATTTTATTTTTTCCTTCAAGGCCTTGCATTCACTGGTGGAATGGCCTGATACTTAATGGTATGCACAAAATGAATGTTTTTGTTTATCATGCTTATGACACTTCTTATGTGTAGGAGGAGGAAGAGTAATTAAGTGTGCTTTGAGAAGCCTCATCAAAATATGCTCTTTCTTAGATAAATAATGAGGAGTAGGAAGAAATCCTTTCTCTTGTGGAGAAAATTTTGACTACTCACATAAAGAAGACATGAAGACAACAGATGGTGGAGGAGGGGATGAAGACAAATGAGAGGGCTTGTAACCTAAACCCTTTGCAAAAGAACGAGGTGTTGGTTCTAAATGGGCCTTAAGTAACTCCTTGTTCCATACACCCAAGACCATTTCCTTTGTGCCCATGCTTAGAAGCAATGTTAAATCCTAGACCATAACGTGATTGCAAGTCCTTCAAAGCAGGAGGATCAACAGTAAGGACATTACAATTTTTGTGCATATTATATCTCACGATGCAAACGAATAATCATCCTCAATAGCAGGTGTGAATGATATTTTCAGAATGTCTAAGTGGACCAAGTTGACTTTATATTCCCTAATGAAGGATGATGTAAAGTCTAAGGAACCCAAATCATCGCCAAGACATGCATTTGATTTAGGATCTAAGAAATAGGAGTAGGCTAAGGATTTTCTGCTTTAGGAGGATCTTCTTTAGGGACATCTATCTCAAGAGTATCCTTTGTAATAGGTACTATTGAAGTAGATATCAACACATTGGAAGATGTTGAAGGGATAAGATTTTCAAGAGTAGATGCAAATACATTCTGACTAGCAACTGCCATCTCACATAAGTGTATGACATCAAGGTCAACCTTGATTCTAATCACCTCATTATTAGCAATAAATTTTATAAAATGATGTAAAGTAGAGGTAACCACCCCCAAAGCATGAATCCGTGGTCTACCAAGAAGAAGATTATATGTAAATTACCTGACATAGCATGTACAAAGTGGGTATGATAACAAGTCCCAACCTTAAAGGAAAGATTATCATTCCTAAGGCTTATCAACTAGTATTATCAAACCCATGAATGTACAAAGAAGAATCAACATGATAAATTGAATCAATTTTAATTTTAGGCAACAAATCAATACTGCATATGTTGAGTGCCGAATCAATGTCAAAAAGAGTATCTCTAATGTTGGTATTATTAATGCTAACTATTATCATCAAAGGATATGTTTGCTTATGTAAATTTAGGGGCGGGAGTTCCTGCGGATAGAATGTAATATTCAGTGAATCCACATGAATATGAGCCAACGATGTATTAACATCCATTGGCCTAGTGGAAGAGGGCAAGAGAATCTTTTGCAAAACTTCTTGAAGCATGCCTTGGTAAATCAGAGCAGTCTGAAGCAAGTTCCAAAGTGAGATCGTGGTAGGAGTAATGCGAAGTTTCTTGACAAGATCATACTCACTCGGTTGCTTAGCTATAGGTCTAGGGGCTTGAGGAAGGCTTGGTTGAGAAGGTGGTAAAGATTTAGGTTGATCAACATTTATTTTATTCCTTCTAGTATTATAAGTATGGGGTACTGCTCTATAAGAGGGAGCTTCACTATTAAATGAAACACTATGAATAAAATGAATTCTTTTAAGAGGACTAGTCAGAGTCACATAAATGACTAGTCTCTTAGGCCTTTAAGGGGTGGAAGAGATATATATTACATTTATGGATTCATCATGACTTGTAGAAGAATTATTTGAAGAAATATTCTCAACATTGATCTGAGGGAGATCAAATGTGAGATGAGACTCCTCATTCACTAATGCATCATCTCTAGAAGAGAGTGCATTGGAATTAAGAGAAGGTAGAGCAACATTAAGAAAAGTATCAATTCAATTTCATCCTCTTTCACCAAAATACCCTTACAAGGAATTTTAAGAGAGGGATCAATGGAGAAAATAAGAAAGGAGAGAAGAACTCACTTTCACACACTTGTAAGAGAACTTCTTGAAGCTTTTTAATAAAGCTGGAAAGAGATAGAAGGAAGAAAGATAGAAAGTGCCTTTTAAAATAGAGATATAGACAAGCTGGCCAAAGGCCGATGTATGTCACTGTTGATAACATGGAATGGTGTTTGAGGCAACACCTTGAATTTTTTTTTCTTGGAAGGGGAATATTTGATTTGTCCAGGCTTTTATTTTTTTAGGAAGGAGTGTTCATGTCGGGTTTACCAAAATGTAGAGAAGGGGGATTCACTGTTTACAAGTCTCTTGCTTACCAAGAGAGTCTTAGGGAATGAACTGCCCTAAACTACCTCAGACTACCTAATAAGATAAAAAGGAACATAACTCAAGTGACAAGGTAAAAAGGTGAGAATTCTAGAATCAAAAAGTGCTTGTCATAGAGGTTTTCTAGATATACTAATGAGTTCTCGGCCAAAGGACAACAATGTGACACACGGATGGCAACGCAACACGTTGACATCCTAGAGGTGCGTTGACACCTTGTACGGACTGAAAAATGAGAATGTCATGTATAAAAAAAATATGACTACTAACAATTCGATTACTAGCGACTCTTAAGAATGTAAGAAAATAACAAACTATAATAGAGAGTAAAATAAAGTAAACTAAGTGAAATATAAATGATAAAGTGAGAGAATAAGAGATAGAAAATTCTCACAATAGACCAAGCAATGAAGCTTCCAACAAATGAATATCTTTGATACTTACACACATAAGATCAAGGAAAATTGTTGGGGCTATGTTTTGGAACTTTCTGAGCAACCAAGTCCCTATTTCGGTGTTCCCACCTCCATGAAAAACCAAATAGATAGATAGAGAAAGTAATAGAAAAAAAGATAAATGAATAAACGAGATAAACAATGCATAGACAAGGGATGTGACAAATCCCAAGATGATCAAAGACACAAGACAAGTAAATAGATATCACTTGCAAGGCTTAAGGAAGCTAGAGAGAGAGATGTGAGAGCCAAGAGAGTTATAGATAATGTTGTGAGAACATGAGAGTGCTGTAACAAGCAAGAGAGTTGTGCAAGCTTGAGAGAGTGAGAGAGAGAGAGAAAAGAGTGTCTCTAAGAGAGAAAGACCAAGAAGACCCAATGGATTGGACATATAGATTTTAAAGAGAGAATAGGAGGGAAAAGAAGCCTCTCAAGCCATTACCACCAACAAAAGTAGCTGACAAGTGGAAAAAGGCTAAAAAATGACTGTTTAAATGTTGGAATGTCATGGGATGCTAGCACGACATGCATACATCTGCATGATGCACTAGTGTCTAGACAAATCATGTTACAAAATGGTGGGAACGAGAAAACATAAGAATTGATGCAAAATTGATGTGCAGAGGTAGATGCAAAACATAAGATTCAATGTAAAGCTGATGTGCAAAGGTAGCTGCTGAAAAGGGGTCTTGAGCATCCTAAGAGAGGAAAAGGTTAATGCAAGGGCTAAAATGAGCCTACACAAATATTAAGGGAGTGGACACTAAAGTGGATGCAAAAATGTTTAAGTGAAATTGTAAGGGGTACAATTTTACGACATTACAAATGTTTCTTGCATTCTTTTAGGAGAAAAGATCTTTGTTTATGTAAGATCTCACTCAATCCAAGATTAGTACAAAAAACACTTGTTCCTAACACATAAAATAGGAGGTGATCAAACTTTTATACCAAATGAAAGAAAGTAGAGGTGTAGTATATTCTTCCTACACTAATATATGAGAGGAGGTATGTTCAAAAGTTAAATTAATCATATAAATAGAAAAAAATAAATATGAAATAAATATGCCATAAAATAATGACTTAAATTGGTAAAATATTTTTAGGATTGAAAAAACCTACACTCTAAATCAGCTGAATGCATTATTGGTAATAAAAGTTTATAATACACTTTCAAATTCTAAATATTTATAAGAGTATCATCGACCCAAGATCTAGAGTAATTCTCATAAAATAATGCAACTTACGAAACATTATCAAAACCTCCATCTCGAGCACCCAATAAATAAGAGATGCAATACATGAAACCATGAAATGGTAATTTGGAAAACATGAGCTAAAACTACTTGAAATATGGTTCCCAAATCCCTAGTTAAAAATCTAGTACCCAAACCCAAGATTAGTCCACATGCTAAAAATAGCATATTCCTTCCACCTACCACAAGCTCATCATAGTTCACTCACCAACTTGGGCACTCCATTTTGACTTTATTATCTCCCTTTAAAGATTCCTTATGACATTTCATTAAACACATCATAAGATGATCAACAATTGTAACTCCCTCTTGCATCTCTTTTATGCGTCATAGATGTTTTTACATTTTCAATATGAGATGTCCATTGTGGGGGGCCTAAATTTATGAGGCCATAAATTTTAATCCAAGGGACCTTTTATGCTCCCTTTTTGTTAAATTATAGAGCTCAAATAGATTTAGGTATTGAGAATCTCTAAAAGTGATGTTGAATAATATTGAATATTTATTCTAGCAAAAAAGTGACCTTTATAGCCCCAAAATTCCCCTTTTTAAAAAAAAATTATAGCCTAAAAGTGCACTTTTTACATTCTTAAAATTTGGAGCAAGGTTGGGACAATTTTTCAAAAAAATTAGATAAACATAAATAAAAATATTTTGTTGATTTTTGTAGTCAATAGATAGTTGTCTACAATTTTGATCATAACATTTGAACCATAATTTAGATTACTTATTTCTTATATATATTAACAAAAAAATGAAAATTGAATTCGGTTGTACTGATAATTTGATGGTTTGGTTTTGAGCATGATGGATTCAATCTATAGTTTTATAAATTTGATTATTGATGTACTAATCTAAAGTAATAAATCATAGACTTCCAAAACTTGTTCGCACTAATTTCTAATGTTTGATAAGTTTGTAAAGACTACAACAATTAAAAACACCTTAGAGGAATTCATTGGATCATTAGGATTAAGCTGCAGTAGATTAGATCCTTGGATTGATCTACTTTATGGATTTGAGTTCAAAGATTCAAAGGTAATATACATGAACATGTAGGTAGCCTATATATAGATGATATAAATTGTAATTCTTTTTTACTTAGGAAAAATGAAGTATGTTTTAATTATTTCTCCATATTTGATCATATGAATTAATTACACAATAAATATCTTTAAATATCAAAAATAACAAAATTTCACACAAATATATATTAAATTGATTTATAATAACTAGTAGAAACTATAATTACTTTATAATTTAAATTAAAATAAAAATATAATATTCAATAGTAGAAAAATGAAAATCTCAAAATAGAGAATTGAAAATAAATCGAAACAAAAACTAAATTTTAAAAAATAAAATAAAAATGTCAATATATAATTATATATATAAATACGTTCAAAACTAAATGAAAAAACAAATTTCATAGCTACAAAATGAATGAGTGGACTTTCTTTCGGAAACTTCTATAAGTCTTAAAATACACATTTAATCATATTTATTAATTAAAAATAAAAAGAAATCATTTTATTCTAATTTTCAATTAAACAATAAATTAATCATATTTATTAATTAAAAATAAAAAAATCATTTTATTCTAATTTTCAATTAAACAATAAATTAATTATGATCACATGTACACTGTAGGGGCTATCCATTCTTTTTGCCTCTCTTTTTACTCTTCGACTCATCGGAAAGTGCGAGGGAAATGGTAAGAAGTTTCGCATATTGCCAACAATGTGTATAGGTAGATTGTCTGAATGAAATATTCCAATTTTATGACTAAAACAAGTACGGATCTACACGTCCTCCTATGTATCTACTATTGTCTGTAACGTGGGGCTCCCGTCTGGTTGACTCAGTGCGGTTAACACCGACCCATCCTGCCATCGGAGGAAATGAGTTAACATTTGATATATAAATTAATGAAGCGATTCCAGTGTTCGATTATGCAGCTTAGGTTACCATAAGAGTGTAGGCATGGCCAACAGAGCCAATTCTGGGTGTGAAGTTGTGGTGCAGATTGCGTTGGGTGCTCTTTTGTTTTGTGTGGCTTCACTGGGAGAAATGGATCGTCCATCAATAAATATAGGTGCTATAATGGCGTTGGACACAATTAACGGAAAAATAGCGAGGACTGCTATTGAAATGGCAGTTGAAGACGTAAACAGAAACACCAGCGTTCTGAATGACGTGTTCCTCAACATTGATATCCGAGACTCCACACAAGATGCACTTACAGGCGCTTCTGCAGGTAACAACACCTCCTCTACCCACCATAATCATATCTTTGAAGGAATATATCTGTTTAGTATTGCTCTCTTTTTCTGTTCAGCTTTTTGGAATAAAACAAAATACTAATGGGTTGCCTTGTAATGAATATTGCAGCGCTGGAACTGATAAGAAAAGGATGTCTAAGCATAGTCGGTCCACAGACATCCGTGGTGGCTGAGTTCGTTGGGTATTTGGGCGTTGCAGCGCATGTTCCAATTGTGACATTTGGTGCAACGAATCCCTCTCTCTCCATGCATCGATACCCTTACTTCATTCGTATGGCACCCAGTGATAAAATGCAAATGGGGGCAATAGCAAAGCTGATAGAGAATTATAAATGGAGGGATGTGGCGCTTGTATATGTAGATGACGATATGGGAACAGGGGCCATCCCCTCCTTAAACGATGCCTTGAGAGATGTGGGGGAAAAACTTGTATTCAAAGCTCCAGTGCCTCCCCAGGCCAATGTCTCTTCAATGCGAAGGCTTCTGGAGGATGAGCTGATGGGGCTGGAGTCTCGTGTATTCATTGTGCATATGCATGCAAATTTGGCTCTAATTCTGTTTTCCGAGGCGTACAAATTAGGAATGATAAGCAGTGATTATGTATGGATTATTACCGACGGATTTGCTAGCCTGTTGAATTCCATCAACGCTACTTCTCTCCTCTCTATGAATGGTGTATTGGGGGTCAAAAGAAAACTCACACAAACCGAGCAGCCAAGGCTGGATAAATTTGCTAAAAGATGGAAGCAGCGGTTTAGATCCCAGAATCCTACAATGCCAAATCTGGAATTAAATTCCCGCGCGCTTGTTGCATATGATATAGTGTGGGCAATTGCTATTGCAATCGATCATCTCCCGCGTAAGGATTTACTTAATCGTAGTTTCTCAGAGGCCTCTAACAGCACCAAGTTTTTGAATTTCAAGGTTTTTGACGGTGGAGAGCAATTGCTTAATCAGATTCTAGAGACAAATTTTCTCGGCCTGAGCGGCCCTGTTCGAATAAGTCATGAAAGTGGAGAACCTTTGGAGAGCTCATATGATATTATCAATGTTGTTGGCAATCGTTGTAAGGTAATTGGGTCGTGGACAGAAAAGGGCCTGAATATTGCTTCGAAACAAGTAGTTAATTGGGGCGGTGGATCAACAAAGAGGCCACGTGGATGGGTGAAACCTGCGAGAGGCAAGAAACTGAAAATAGCGGTGCCTTGGCAGCAAGAGTTTACAAAATTCGTTGACGTAAAACCAGTTGGTGCCAAGGCAGGTGCACAAAACCAGACTTATGATATTACAGGCTTCTGTATTGATGTGTTCAAATCGGTGGTCGAAAAATTGGAGTATGAATTGCCCTACGAATTGACACCTTATGGAACTGGCAATGTCACTGCGGGCTACTATGATGACCTCGTCTACCAGGTCTATCTCCAGGTCAGTTCACTTCTCTTCCTTTCTACATTGTAAATCTATATTTCCAACTGACTGACTGAAATAAAACGTGAAAATCCGAGCAGAAATTCGATGCCGTTGTGGGAGATGTAACGGTGCTTGCAAATCGGAGCAAGTATGTGGATTTCACACAACCGTATACGGAGTCGGGACTGATAATGATGGTAGCAATTTCAGACAACCTATCAAGTGACCCCTGGGCCTTCCTGCGCCCCTTTCCCCCTGCCATGTGGATAACTACTGTTGCATTTTTCATATTCACGGGAGCTGTGGTTTGGTTTCTGGAGCACAGACAAAACAGGCAATTTAGAGGGAAGCCTCGGGAACAACTCTTGACACTCATCTGGTACTTCTCCTGCTCACTCTTCTCTTGTCTCTATGGTATTATTCAGATCAAGAGTTCGTATAATAGTTATATATCGATTTAGAGCGTTTTATTGATGGTAAAGCTTAAAAAACCAGTCTGCACCTTATAGCGAATGAGTTCACTGTTATGTAGAGGGAGAATGCACGAAAACGTTTGGGGTTGTTTGTTCTGAACCTAAATATATTCTATGGATTTGGAGAAGTTAGATGTCGGTGATTTAAAATAAAATTATTTTAACATGTATAATGTGTATTGAATTAGATAATATTTTTTAAATAAAATTTAGCATTAGGCAAATTCATGGTCAGCAATTGACCGCCGGAAAATTCACCATCAACAATTCACCACCGGAAAATTCACCACTATCTCAAGGAAAATTCACCACCAGCAATTCACCACCACAGAAAATTAATCACAAACTTTTAATGCAATGAATTGCTGACGATGAATTTTCCTGACGATGAATTTTCCTAGAGACATAAAATTAATAAATTTTTATTCTGTATGTGATAGTTAAGCCTCACCAAATATTAAATATTTATTTACAAATTTATAATTGTCGATTTCCTTACAATACGAAACTGTCAGATTTTTCTGATTCAGTTACTTCTATAATATGCAGGTTTTCCTTTTCCACACTCTTCTCGACTCAAAGTAACAAGATTCTATCCCTTCTCGTTATATTACACATAGCCAAACTCTTGTGCAATCTACATCGCTTCAAAATCTAAAATTAATTTTGTGGATTGCGCAGGGGAGAGGATTGTAAGTGGTCTGGGTAGAGCAGTGGTCATAATTTGGCTTTTTGTAGTTTTTGTGTTGGTGTCTACTTACACCGCCAGCCTGTCGTCCATGCTTACAGTCAAACAAATCGTACCAAATGTTGAGAGCCTTGAGTCTCTAATCGCCCAAAATTTGCCAATCGGGTATCATCAGGGATCTTTCATAGACAATTATTTGGAACAGCAGCTTGGAGTGAATACAAGCGTGCTTCGCCCATATTCATCTGTAGAACAGTACGCCGATGCACTGAAGAAGGGACCCAATAACGGAGGGGTAGCTGCCATATTTGATGAGCAAACTATTGCTCAAAATCTATTTCGGTCAATAGGATGCAACGACTATGCGAAACTTGGTCCCACGTACAGCACCGGAGGCTTCGCATTCGTAAGTCTATAAACTTGCCCGTAATCACAAACTCGTTTAATTCACAAATCGTACGATTGATTCAAATTGTATGTGCAGGTGTTTCCAAAGGGGTCTCCACTGGTTTCAGACATTTCCAAGGCTATCTTAAATCTTTCCGAAAGCACAGAGATGCATGGAATTCGGAAGAGGTGGTTCAATTCAAGTGAAAGCAAATGCAACGTGGAGTCTAGTGGAGTGGAATCAAACAAATTGAGCCTCAAAAACTTTTGGGGATTATTTCTGGTTACAGGATGTGTATCATTTCTCACCCTTGTCTACTATTTGTGTCGGCTCCTTTACCGATTTATGCACGGAAATGAGAATTCATCTCATGTTGAGTCCATCTCCACCCGATTGCGAACGTTTGCCAGTTATGCAGACAAGAAGGACATCCCACCACCAAAAAGAAAGAGACACAAGACCGCCATTTTGCCATATGTAACCGCCACTTCCAGTTCCCCTGAAATCCCTGTTTCAGTAGGACAGATATGACCTGCAGTGCAGGATTCTGTAATTTATCTAGTAGAACTATGCTGGTTTTCTAAATATATGTGGATTAATTCCGTCTTCATGGTTCAGCTTAAATGATCACATCCTTGGGAAACTATCTCAATAAACGGGTTGCATATGCATGTTGATCAATCGTCTTGACCATAAACAGTGGATTGGTGGTCAAACTAAAATGATGAAAAATCCACTGCACAAACGTGTACAACTACAGTTGTAATTGTTTGGTATTGTTCTACGATAATTGCGGTACTGATATAGTAAGTACTCTTCACATAAAAGTAAACATTCTTATGAACAACTAAATCTAATTTTAGTTTACAAAACTTCCTAAATTTGTTCTGTAATAGTATATAAGAAAATTGGTTTTCTAAATCGATAGATATGAACGCAACATTTATTCGTCGTTACGAAAAATCTACCGACAAATTTGTCTTCTTCGGGGAAATATTTTGCAATTGTCAAAATTAAACAACTTCTAGGCGGGTATCCTCGGAAAATTGTATTCCTTTGAATATAGGAATATGCGTTTAGAATTCAAGGACAATGCTGAGACCGTACTCCTCCCAAATTGCTGCCTTAGGGTTCTCTCTCCTTATCATAAAGTCGCAACAATAATGATTTGTTTGTATTATTAGGGGAGAGGACCCACTAGTTGTGCACCCTAATTTCACGCGATAAGTTTCAAGTTAAAATGGTCAAGCAATTAAATATATATTCATTTAATTTTTAAAATTTTAATACAAAGTTATATATGATATGGTCAATTATCTAAACAATTTAAGTATATATAAGATAAACAATTTTTAAATAAACCATCAAATATGTATATGTTAAAAGTTAAATTATAGAATAATTATACATATAATATTATTAATTATTTAATCAATTCAAAGAGAATAAAAAGTGAATGATGCATACAAATATCTAAAAGTATGTAGGTTAATCAAGGTATTGAAGTATTAAAACTAACATTTTGCATTTCATATTGTGTTCTAAAAGGTCATTTAAATTGTAAATTGTTTATTGTGTTAGACTGGTAAAATTATATCAAAACTTAAGTTAGCGATCCTTTGTTTTTAGTCATTTTGTATCTACACATTTGATTAGAAATTAATTACACATGGAGTTGAAATACATATATTATACTATTGTAATGGCATAACATATGTGTCAATAATTATTGTGGTGTATTGTTTAAAACGTAATTCCCGAGGCTTGCAATAGCTAATTACAACAATATACAAATACATGAGTTCCATCACATGGAAAATGTTATGTCAACATGACATAATTGATCTTTTGAATTTAATTTTTTATATCAAATATCCAATTATTATGTGAATATGTGTATTGATTTACCTTCGCCATTTCCTTCAGTATTAATAAAAATGAAAGGTATTAGGATTATGGATGATTTGACACCTAAATCAAATATTGATAAAAAAATGTTTTGACACGTTAAACTATAGTCATCTTGTTTTAAGTCAAAAAATGCTCCACTATTGATTATAAATTTATAATCTTGATGTAGATACCTCTAGTCTCAATTTCTACAAGTGAACTCTCTTTATTTATTTATTTAAATCTTCATTTTCCTTTCTAAGTGATCCCACAATACTGGTTTACAATTTTTGGCCAAATTGGACACTGAACTATTTTTTCTAACTAAATCTTCACTTTTAGACACCTATAGCGGCTAAACCGTGAGGAATTTGAAGATGATGCAAACTAGTGATTTGTGACATTTTGTCTGTAGATTCTAAATATATTTTTTTCAAAATTTTTGGAATTAGATTGCACTTCTTTTTCCATTTTTTTCAAAAACTATTTTTTTTCAGTAAACACCATTTTTAAGAAGTGACACTCACCGTATAACACATAATTTTTTTCTATGAAGGATAAAATTCTATTTTTTTTTAATTTAGATTTGTAACTACGATATATAGTGCTTTCAATTGGTTTCATAGTGTTTTATTGAATATTTTTTCCTTAATCAAGTTTGAAGTCAAACCAATTACAATTCAAACATAGGAACCGTATAACACAACTTTTTTTGTATGTATCAAAATTAATTTTTTTTTGTTGGATCAAGGACTTCAATATCTGGTGCACTCATATTTTTCAATTTTTTTGATAATCTTCTATTTTTCCACATGTGTAGAACAAAGAGCTTGATTTTTAGTGAAAAACTTACATTCACAAGAAAAAAAATATAATAATCAAATTAAATTTAATTAAAATTATACTTTTTGGAAGCTTATAATAAGGACTACATACTTACACAAAAATAAAATTTAAATGAATTAATTTGATCCCCAAAAGGTAAATCAAAAGTGGTTTTTATCAAACATTTTGATAGGTGTAAATGAGACTTCGTTATAGGTATGGTTTAAAACTAACGGGGTTCTATCCAAGGGGGCTTGGTCTAAGGTGGTTTGATCAAACCTTCTTCAATTGGAATCCTTTAAATGAAACTTTTCAAGGCTTAAATCATTATATTTTCTAAAAATATATGATTTAAGCAAAAATCAGGATCTCCCAGAAAGTGTAAACCAATATTGTGGCAACACCCTTCTAGTTCCTATAGGAATGTAGGCATAAGATCTCTTTTAGGATTAGGGGCCACTCTAATTATTTTGGGGTTACATTAAAATATTTATTTTAATTACCTAGAACATAATGTACCACCTTACCAAGTTAGGAATTTTTGAAGAGGAAAACCCGATTAATTTTAATTTTGTAATTAATTTTAATGCTAACCTTTCTCATATTTGATTGAATTAATATTTATTTTAATTCAAATCCAAGCCTAATTAATTACAATTTTCGAAGAGGAAAACCCAACATTCATTTTAATGCCATAACATAACATTTATCATTGGATAATGTGTGTCCTAGGTAAGTGACCTAGGACCCATTCACCCAAGGGAAAATACAGGTCCTCACATAGGTCTAGGACCTAAATTTTTATTATGTTTTTGGCGGTATTACAATGATTTCAAATGCATATTCACATGTCGGCTTGTGTTATTTGAATTTTGAGAATTTATGTTAGCATACCTATAAATAAGAGATCATTTCACTAAGTTTCATCTAACAATATTTTCAATCTAAGCAATTTTTATGAGAAGAAAGTTTATGATATCAAGAGAATTTCAAGAGAATTTTAAGGTATTCAAGAGAAGATTTATAGAAGAATTATTGCAGCAATCAAGATCCATTATCACGTCAAAGTCTTCTTGCATCATGCATGTTATTTGAGCTAATATGTTGATGTAGTGTTCAAGATCCATTCAAGCATTCAAAGGCATAATTTCAAATCAAGATTCAAGTGTCAAGATCCACATCCATTAAATCCATTTCATGCTAGTTGCAAATCTACATTCCAAGGTTCAAACAAGGGTTTAGTGAGTTGTGACATAGGCTTGTTCATTCATCATTCCTTTCATGCTATTTCATTTCATCTCAAGGTTTAATTACCAAAACGGGGTTTGAACAAGACAAACACCCATTCACCATCAACAAAACATTTTTCCCTCTTGATTTGTGTTTGAAGATTTTAGGCGGAAGATCTCTTGAAGAGCAAAATTGCAAAGTTGTCAAAGTTGCATTTGTTGTCATCATTGTTGCAATTTCATGGAAAATCACCTATAGGATTTATTTCTGACCATCCGATTGTGAAAATTGAGGATCTGGGAGTGCAGACAGAGGAGAAGAGAACCCAAAAACCATTTTTACAAATCCCTAGCCAAAACCCATTTGTGATTGGGTGAATGAGTCCTCGGTTAGATTTGAAAAAGCACTTTTGGTGACTAGTACACATCATTTTCCCTTTCTCAGATTTGCATTTGTTTTCTAGTTCTAGCATGATTGAGCTTAATCTATTAGATGCACTTTGTATATTGAATTTTGGAGTTAGTTTTCTATTTTTAATCTTTCTCCCCAAAGTGTTGTTTATTAAGGACCCTCATCCTTGCAAAAAAAGGAAATCAATAGATTCACACCTTGACTTGACTCACCTTTTGGTTGACAGTCCTTTCATTGTGTGGATATCATTTCCTAGTGAAATAAAGGAGAATAGATCTATCTACTATCATTTTGGTGAACCCCCTTTTGCTTTCAATCAAACCGCCAAACCCTATTTTTTGTTGTTTCATTTTGGTGAACAGGAGTTTTGAACATTCAAATTTCTGATTTGGAGTGCATTTAAACCCTAGATCTACAATTTTCATTAGTTTACATTGCATTGCACTACTTTGCATCTCATTTGGGGTTGTCAAAATTGGATTAGTTTACTTGCATATAGGGGTTTAAATTTGCATTTTTGCATTGTTTAAATATGAAAAATTCAAAAAAAATTGCATGCATATTACATTTATTTTGCATAGTGCTTGCATAAATTAGTGTACTTTTCATCATTCATATTCAAAATTAGAGTCAAAATTGCATTTCAAAAAGTGTCAGATTTTTCATCATTTGTCCTTCATTTCACTTGCATTTAAACATAAAATTAAGGAAAATTTTGTCAGAGCAGTTACAGTGTGAAATTGGGCATAGAAAACACATAAAACAACTCAAAAATTGCATTTTTCACTTTTTTAAAACCTTGACCTGGGATCCGTTCGCCTAGGGAAAATGAGTCCCTATACAAACATTTTAGGCAATTTTTTTGGGT
Source organism: Sequoia sempervirens (assembly GCA_007258455.2). Lineage (NCBI taxonomy): Eukaryota > Viridiplantae > Streptophyta > Pinopsida > Cupressales > Cupressaceae > Sequoia > Sequoia sempervirens. The sequence goes on along the minus strand of VDFB02205151.1, from coordinate 11,489 downwards.
GCTTTTTAGTTTATGGTTTGCATTCCTATTGTTGCTTTCAGTTCTGAGAATAGATTTTCTAAAACAATCTATTTGTGCATTCAAAGTATTGATCATTTAGATAGATTTTGCAACATTGTGAAAAACATTTCTTGCATATTTCAGTTTGAGATTTTTTTACTTTTCTTTCATTTTCACCATCATTGCATTATTAGGTAGATTAGTTTACATTTTGCATTCATTAGAAAACATAAACAAAAATAAAAAACATCAAACAAAATAAACAAAAGATAAATGGTTAACCTTGGAGAATGCATATCATTCAAACCCTTTAGTTGTCATGACTTTGACATATTAGATGAAGCCCTTGATGACTTTATCTCACCTAGATCATCCACTAAAGCTTTGGTATAAGAGGATGCACACATAGACAATCATGACAATCATAGTTGCTCTTCTCCCAATACCTCTCTTACTTGTGACGAAGGTTTCTTGGTGATAGAAGACCCAATTATTGAGCATCATGAGAATTTTGTTTGTCTCTCTTCTAATGCTACATTTTTCTCAACACACACTAAGATGGATGGAAAAGATGAAGATGTTAAGTTCACATTAGATCCCACCTCACTAGAAGGTCATCTAGGTAACTCAATTGAGGTTATGAACACATAAATTGGATCTCTTTTAATTAGTAAGTCTCCTAAGTCATGCCTCCCATAATAGAATCACCTAAAAACCAACCATCAACTTGTTGACTTACTAGTAACAATGTTTTGCAGCAACCGAGTTACAATACCATTTCAAACACATATAATACATGTGGAACCATATGCAACATCAAACCATTCCCACTTCATTACCATTGCCTCAATTTTTTTTTCCCAGTATGAGCCTCGTTTTCTTTTACATGGTGGAAAGGAGTATGCTTTCATTGAAGAACTTAAACATACTCCTGCTAAGATATCCTTATGGGATCTTGTTCAAACATCACCTACATACAATCAAATACTCCAAGAACTTTTGAAAATAAAGAAGAATACTATCCAATATTCTATGAAATTGAATGATGTAGTATCTTCCTTTGATTGTATGCAAGTGGAAAAGTAAAAAATCACATTCCCTAAACATGAATTACCCTTGCTTGAGATACAAAATAAAAATGAAGCTTTAATGATAAAGGAAATCATCAATGAAACTGTAGATAGGCGCACTCTCATAGACAATGGAGCACGTCTTAATGTTTGTAGCATTGACATCCTAGATAAAATTGGTGTGGACAAGATGCTTTTTCAACTTAATGATGTTAATATTTGTGGCTTTGACAATGTTAATAGGCAACCATTAGGAATGATCACATTACCTATTGAGATTGGACCTATAGTATTTCCTACCCCTATCCATATCATGCTAAGACCTCTTTCATATATCCTTATCTAAGGGAGACCATGGATTCATGCTATGAAAGGAGTCCCATCTACTCTTCACCATGAGAAGAAGTTGGAATATAACAACAAGATATACACGATTGAAGTAGATGAACAAAGTTATAAGTCACAAACTGAACAGGATAATAACACTTTCAACTCCCCTAATACTTTCATTCCAACCTCAAAATTAGAACCTATACAAGTTGATGATAATCCTAATTGTCTTTCACCTACAATAAAACTCTTCAATGATGATTAGAGGTTATTATATTTTACACCTCATTTCAACGAAGAGTCCAAAATCTCACCCTCAAAGTCTAAAGAGTCATATAAAATGATTCATTTTTAGAAACATGCTTTAGTGATGATTGGAGTTCATTATATTTTACGTGCTCTTTTATGGGAGAGTGAAAAATATCACAATCTTAACCAAAACACCCTTCTGTTTCATTTGCTGAACTTGGTTCTACATCAACAACATCACCCCATGGTGGTGATGGGGGCTCTTTAACTCCCATCCCTCATGAGAGGAAGATGCATAAATTTAAGAAACCTAAAAAGGATTTGTGCTCTTGTGAAGAAGGCAACCCTTCTTAGAAGCATAAAACCTCCTCATTTGAGTTGGAAGAATATTATGGTCTTGGATAGAAAATCCTTTCTAAACATGGATACAATGAAAACATAGAGAAAAATGATAGAGAACAAGTGAAGTCTATACTACACCTTTTCAAGAAAGATCTAGGTTTACCACCTTTATCTCCATTTTCATCTAAGGCCTTATCATATATTGTGAGTATGGAATATTGTGCTAAGAAAGAAATATCCCCTAATATTGATCAAGAGAGTATCTTGTCGAGACTCCTCCAAGAACATGAAATAAATTTTACAACAAGAGTTTATTTTGTGCATATATCATAGAGTTCATGGTCATTCTTCTAATGAATGTAAGGCTTTAAATGATAAAATTAAACATCTTAAAGATTGTGGTGCACTTCCTTATGTTGAAGCACCTTGTTCTAATTGATACTAATTTTCATCCCATCATGTTGCTCATCACTTACCTCAGATCATCCTTGTCTTGCACTAAGTAGGGGCAAGGGGTTAGGTAGCCTTGTCCTAGTATGCCACTTGTATTTGTCCCTTTAGCTAGTTACCCGCCTTCCGCATATACTGAACAAGATTGGGATGCAAATGACCTGCTATAGGTTGACTCACATGTGCCATACTATTATTTTGCTTTGTTTTCTTTTGCATGTTTCTTTGTATGAATGCATGTGTGTAATGTGATCTTCCCTGTACTGTTCTATTTGATGTATCTCACTCTTTATGTCCTCTATTTGTACTCGCATTCTTCTATATGTCATAAAAATTTATCTTTTCTTTTGTCTTGTGTTTTCCTTTTGGGGATGATGCAAGACATTAAGAAATTTAGGTCTCTTCCATGTTGACTTGAAATATTTTTCTTTTTTTTCACTCTCTATGTGTCATTCTTCTTGTTCTATGAGTATTTGGGGAATGATTATGTTTCGAAGCTCTATAATTACATTGTAGCAAAGATATACTGACCCCAAATCTGTAGATCCCTTACGTATTTTTGGGGGAAACCCCTTCATGATGTAGTTTCATTCAGGAACATATGACTTGGAATAGGGCTTCCCAAATAAGCTCTCATGTCTTTTTTATGGTTAGCATTGAATATTTGCTACTTTAAAGCTGATTGCTTGTAGCAATGGTGTTAGAAATCACTTTAAAGTGGGTATACATTGACACTTATGTTTCAATGTGCGATTTTTTCTATTCTTGTGATGCGTCCTTTTCTTGGTGGCATCATTGGGTTTGATGTCCTCTGAGAGCATGATATTTTTGTGTACAACTTCCCTCTTAGTGGTGATGCTACATGTTGCATTCACGAAGTTGTGATTATCTTATTCTAGACTTGTCCTCTCTTGAAAACATTAAGCACAATGATCCCTAAGAAGAGACCTTACATGAACTAAGTGAAGTACCTTTGAACAAACGTATATACATAAATATAATGTTCATAAGTGTTTAGCATAATATAACTTCAAGGTCACCAAGCATAACACACCTTGCTTGCTAGTAGAGCCTTTCCCATGTTCATGAGTGCTTAGCATAACACAACTTGTTAGGCCTTGTGAAGCTTGAAGTTTCGTATTGTGGTGCCTTATTGAAGTTGTTAGGAGGATAAATTTGATATGGTATGGGAGCCTAATTCTCTCATTTTCCACCCATTGGGGGCTCACCTAGTGGATGACCTAAGGTTCCAATAGCTCGTGTGAGTGTATGTGTTATTTTCATAGTGGATATTGAGTTTTTCTTGTGAATGTATTGGACAAACAACCTAGACTTGATACACATCGAGATGGACAAATAGTTGAAGCTTGATCCACCTCCCTCTCTTCTAGGCTTTAATGTTGTTTGGTTGAGTATCTTTGTCATTGTTGCATACATATGTGTCTTGAATGTCTAGTGTGAGTTTCACATGGGGCTATACTCTCACTAAAGTGGGGGATAAATGTAGTGTAGGAAAAATTATCCCTTTTTCACACTTAATTTGGGAATGATTAATAAGAAAATGAACTAAATGATGCCTTAATTTAGTGTTGTAATATGTATTTTACATATTCACATTAAGTTTAGGGCCTTATTAAATAAAATGAACTTAATTATGCCTTAATGTGGTGTTTTAAGGTGTATTTTTACACTTTCACACTCATCTCTAGGGATTTATTAGTTAATTGGGGTTGATTTGCCTTAATTGGCCCCTTTAATTCAAATCCAAGCCTAATTAATTACAATTTTTGAAGAGGAAAACCCAACATTCATTAATTCCATAGCATAAAGTTTATCATTGGAGAATGTGTGTCCTAGGTAAGTGACCTAGGACCCATTCACCCAAGGGAGAATAGGTCCTCACTTAGGCCTAGGACCTAAATTTTTATTATGTTTTTGATGGTATTTCAATGATTTCAAATTTATATTCACATGTTGACTTTTTTTATTTGAATTTTGGGAATTTATGTTAGCATACCTATAAATAAGAGGTCATTTCACTAAGTTTCATCTAACAAGATTTTCAATCTCAACAATTTTTATGAGAAGCAAGTTTATGATATCAAGAGCATTTCAAGAGCATTTCAAGGCATTCAAGATAAAATTTATAGAAAAATTATTGCAGCAATCAAGATCCATTATCATGTCAAAGTTTTCTTGCATCATGCATGTTATTTGAGCTAATATGTTGATGTAGTGTTCAAGATACATTCAAGCATTCAAAGGAATCGTTTCAAATTAAGATTCAAGTGTCAAGATCCACATCCATTGAAGCCATTTCATGTTAGTTGCAGATCTACATTCCAAGGTTCAAACAAGGGTTTGGTGAGTTGTGACATAGGCTTGTTCATTCATCATTCCTTTCATGCTATTTCATTTCATTTCAAATTTTAATTACCAAAACAAGGTTTGACCAAGGAAAACCCTCATTCATCATCAACAAAACATTTTTCCCTCTTGATTTGTGTTTGAAGATTTTAGGTGGAAGATCTCTTGAAGAGAAAAAATTCAAAGTTGTCAAAGTTGCATTTGTTGTCAGCATTGTTGCAATTTCATAGATACTCACCTACATGATTTATTTCCAGCCATCTGACTATGAAAATCAAGCATATGGGAGTGCAGACACAGGAGAACCCAAAAACCATTTTTATAGAGCCCTAGCGAGGATCCATTCACCATTGGGTGAATGAGTCCTCAGTTAGATTTGAAAAAGAAATTTTGGTGATTGGTACACATCATTTTCCCTTTCTCAAATTTGCATTTTTTTTGGTTCCATCAAGATTGAGCTTAATCTATTAGATGCACTTTGCAGATTGCATTTTGGAGTTAGTGTTATATTTTCAATATTTCTCCCCAAAGTGCTATTTATTCAAGACAATAGATTCACACCTTGACTTGACTCGCCTTTTGGTTGACAATCCTTTCATTGTGTGGATCCTATTTCCTAGTGAAATAAAGGAGAATAGGTCTATCTATTATCATTTTGATGAACCCCCTTTTGCTTTCAATCAAACTGCCACCCTATTTTCCTTTGTTTTAGTATCTTATTAGATCATATATATTCTCTATGTCCTCATCTCTATATTCTCTATCTCTTGTCTATCACTCTGATCCCTTCCACTTTCTTATTCTTTTCACCTTAGAGTATTTATATACATTATTACATCAATGGGCATGTGCCATTTTATATTTTTATGTCCTTTATTTGTTTTACAAGTCAATTTTAGGTGTTGTCTATGCCTTGTGAAGGTTTTAATATTTTTCTTTATCATCGTGTAACTTTCTCTTTCCAACATTATCTCTTAGTTGAACCCTTTTCTTATCCTCAAGACATATTGGCTATTTCCTACAATTTTCTAAATGCTAATTCTCTTCAAAGTATTAAAATTTTCTATTGTAACTTAAAAATTTCTTTTCTTAAAGACTTCTTTTGTATATGCCCCTTAGTTAGGTGCAGGGATTGTCCCATTGAATAGTGGTATATTGTAGAAGATAAATACATGGTCATTGATATTTACTATCATTAATTCTCCATCACTAATAGAATCCATAATTTTAATGTAGTCAATAATTTTCTTTCCTTTCCCTAGTAGGCCTACTAAATGTGCCAACCAAAAACTAACTACTTCTCTCAACCTCTTGATGTGCTATTAGAATTTCTCTTTGGCCACACACCTATTGATGCTGATTGTACCAATTTTATATTTGAACCCTTTGGCTTCAATCCATATATTTGGTTGCATCACATGAGGTAGAGGCTTACATGATTTTATTCTTAATAATATCCATCTATATCTTCAATTATTTAGTTAATGTAAACAATCCTAAGAAAATTGGTATAGTGTATTCACATTGTTCAACATATTTTACAGGTTATTTACTTCTATTTATAGCTTAATTTTTGTTACAATAAATTTCCTCCTCATCTCCTTCAACTACTTCTCTCAATTTGGTTCATCAACTTCTATTTGATGAAATCCTTTTCTACATCTTCATTTTGAAATTATACTACAATGTCACTTATTACCTTTTTTAGTTGTTCCAATGGTAGTGTAGTATGCCAACTTATTTGTGCTAACCTTATCTATATATTTGTAAGTGACTATTCAACAAATTTTACAAATTATAAATGATACTTTAATATATCTTCCCCTTTTGATATTTTCTTCCGCATATCCTATTTAAAACTTTTATAGAGGGAAGATTTGGAGATATTCATTTGTGCACTAGAGGTGGATGGTGAGAAGAGTATTGGTGATAGAGAACTACTATTGGCTAAAATTTATTCTATTTTGCTAAAAAATTCTTTATTTTACTTACAATGTCTATTATTATGGAAACTGATGAGTGATCAACTATTATCATTTTCTCCTTATCTTATAGTGTTTCTTACTTATTTTCCTTATCTTGGACCTCTTCTATTACTTCTTCTTTTTCTATTTTTTCATGTGCCTCCTTTACTAGTTATTCCACACTTATTCTTGTTCTATCATAATCTTATATATTCGATAGCTTTACCTTCTCTTTTTATTTCATTAATTTTTATGCTTCATTAGAAATTTCAACTATTTCTTGCCATATGTTTTCCTTTTCCTCCCTTTCTTGTATTAAGAGCATATCTACTCTTTTTTTTTTTGGTTCGTAATTCTTAGTCAAAGTTGAGTGCTTTTGACTAGAGCTTTGAACTAGTGAGGCCACAAATGGGGACCTCATCTCGGCATGAATGCACAACAATGTTAGAGGGATTTAATTCTCTCCTCTTGTATGAGATCTCTAATCTCACCTTTAACCTTAGACTATTTTTTAGCATAAGATATCAACTTAGTCGAATTATAATATAATGATAATAATTTTTCCATAAAGTGTTGGGTAGATACCAAATAATACCAATACTTGAACACACATGAATATACAGGGGTCTTATCATACCATGATTACAAGATCACATACATAGTGACAATATCAAGCATACATCACACATACACATGGTGACTAGCTCATACACATCACAAGTACACTAGTGATTGGCTCATACACACATCACAATATCATAGTGGCTAGCTCATACACACATCACAAGTACAATGGTGCCTAGAGATCATATACATACATCACATATACACAAAGACTAGATCTAACATGCATCACATATACATAGTGACTAGCTCCAACACCATATATACATAGTGACTAGCTAACACATCCACAATGATTGACTAACACATGTCCATAATGTATCCTAGATAGAAAATAATATCGGTGCATTTCATGTTGCACTGGATGGGTCCATCCTTTCCTTCAATATTTTATGCCATTTGACAACTAGGAAGAGGATTCAATGCATCCCATACTACATCAGGGTCTGTCCTCAACCCAACAAGGACAAACTTATACCATATAAAAATTGGGAAGGGGATTCGGTGCATCCCATACTACACCATGGGTCCATCCTCCATCCTTGTGGATTCCAAATTGAATTGCCTATAGGCCATTGACAACAAGTCTATCCACCCAAGAAGAAGTATCTTAGTGATATTATCATCTATCCTCTTCACAATCTTGGGTAACATTTGGAATCAATCACCTCCATGCTAAGGTGACTACCAATGACCCTCTTGATATAATGGTTAGCTCTGGTTATCATTCCCCACACGGCAAGGTAACTATCCATGCAATCGTTATTGTATCAAATCCTGAATAGCCCCTAGAAATATACCTTTGTGAACTAGGTGAATGTTGGCTAATCCAAAAGATATAAAATAGCTCTAGAAATCCACCATTGGGATGATCTAATGAAAAAATTCTAACTATTATTGTATCATAGCTAGGGTAGCCCCTAGCAATCCACCTCTATGAACCAAGTGAATGCCAACTGATCCCTAGTAGTAGCCTATATATCAATCATTAGCATGGTCCAATGATTCACTGTCACTGTTGAAATACCCTAGAGGTTCACACTTGGGCAGGGCATACATATAACATGAATCACAATACTGATCAGGTAACCTAGATAAATATATCACAATCAATAGATTCAAGAGCCTATACATGGAGTCTTATAGATATAGAGTTGAATCACATGAACACATAAGAATCGTGCAATAGACCAACAAAAGATGGCTTGCACTCAACATGTGCATATAAAAAAATAACAACTAGAAGGTAGTCAAATCCATTCACTTTATTCCACCTACTATTCAAAAGAATATTATGTATTGAATGCAAATTATTAGTTTTCCTTAATTCATTCATAACCATATAATACCCATTTTATCCTCAACTTGAAGCTTATAGAGGTGGAAAGGTCAAACAAGTTAGGGAAAACCCCCAAACCTTGGAGTTATACCCTTAAGCCCCCCTCCTTTGGAGTTGAGGTCACAAAAGCACCCTCCACCCAAGGACCACCTACACACTCGCTTCCAAATGGATCAAAGTCACACATTCTCCTTACAAGGTCTCTCAAAGGACCTACTGTATAGGAGTGAATTTGCACCCCTTATGAAAATTCCCCTTTTACACTTCGTCACCTTAGAAAAATGAATCCGAAGGCAAAATTCCACATCAATTGGCTAATTACCTTCCACTTGGAATTTGTCTGTTGTGTCGGTAGGAGAATATTTTTTGGGGATGCCCGCACGGTGCGTAGAAATCCACGCAGTGCGTAGACATCCACGCAACACACTGACGTCCTTGAAGGATTCCTGCATCTGAAGTTGGTAGAGGTGTTACACTTCCTATTGGGAATGAATTGTAATGTCCCTCTTTGACAAATTGACATGAAAATGCCTTATTTTTGCTCATTCTTCCTTCAAATTGATCCATTCTCATTCCATTTCACCCTCTAAGCATTCTAGCAATCACTTGCATTCTCAAGCATTCTCGACCTTCACTTCACTCTCAAGCACTCCATTGCAGCAAAAACACTCCATCAACTCCGTAGAGCAAGTGTGGAACAAGCCATTGCAACAGGGGCTTGAGGTTTGCAACACCTCCCTTCATCGTAGTTGAGGCCATGGTGATTGTTCAAGCTCTCTTTCTCCATCATTGGATAGTGAGCTCTTGGTGGAGGTGATAATGTTTTCACTCCTCTCCTCTATGATTTGGTTGAGTATCACTTTACTATTTTGTAGTGTTTATTGTGTTCTCTACTTTCTTTTCTCCTTTATCATACATTTCTCTATTGTTGCTATCTTGGCTGTCTGTGGAGGTGGAAACACCAAAATGGGGGTCTGACTGAGGCAAACCCCTACACAACCCCCCAACAATTTCCCCTCTTTCTTGTGTGTAGGTGGATGTGCATTTGGAGCTAGCTGCCGAATAGGCTTTTTTGTGAGATTATCTTCGTCACCTTAGCTTTAATATATTTTCTTTATCATATTCATTTGTATTTTTCCTATTTCATAGTTTTGTTTTGTTCCCCTAATAAATAACTAGCTAGGTCATCAACTTATTTTTTGTGGTTCGTATTGTGTTTTTGGTCCTCTAGTCATACAAACACAAACGTACCTAAGAGATTCTAGTGCACCGCGCTATCATCTCATAATTGTGCTTCTATCCTCAGGCAGAGAGTTACCTGAGGTATAGTGTTGAACCCAAAAACCAGCTTGCCTAGCCCCATTCTAGATTTTGGTTTTGTAGAGTGATTGAAGGACCTTATAGTCCTTATCATTCTCATCCCTCATTTCAAGACACCCCTTTAGAGTGAGGTAAGTTAGTACAACCTTCCGCTCTTGGCTCTCCATGGCCTAGGGCCTTGAACATGGTTGGTCCCCCTCTCTTATATTTTTGGTGAACTTGACGTGAACAATCTTGGTTCTGTTTTGTGATACTGAACGACCCTTTCCTCATATTCTAGGAGTGTTGTAGGTGTGAGAATTGTGAGGCTCCTTGCCTCACAACCCAACCTACGACCCCTAGTAGGCATAGTTGGAAGGTTCCGAAAGTGTTGTGCAATGAAACCTTAGTTGGGTCACTGTCCTATCTTGCAACCTTTGGGGAGGCTTTGTGAGAGTGTTGTTTATTGCATGTGATGGCCTCTTTCCTGCATCAACCTATCCCCTCTGTGTATCCTGTGAGCAGTGGTACTAGTATAACCTTCATTTCATAGGATCTGCTAATGGGTTTTAATAGGGAACCATCTCCTCTCTACATCCTTGCGCGAATCAATGGAAACATCATAGCAAATGTTCTCAAATTGATCCGACATCTCAAGTAAACATTATAATCGAGGAGATCATGCTAATTAACTTTTTGCATAAAGATGGGTACAAAGCACTTGTAAGCACCATCTGCATGCATGACAGGATTTTCGTACCCCTTTTGGGTAGTATTGTCTTGTTAGTTTTGGTTGGATCTAAATCTGTGAAGCTTCTGTTCGACATAATCCCTAGATCTGAACTCTTTAGAGTAAATCTAGGTATCCCTTGGTTAGTAGCTCTGAATGCTGTACCCTTTGTTGTGCATAAATGTCTAAAATTTATCCATGAGGGTTCCATGCACATGATTCATGACACCGGTTATAAACCACCAGTTACTCATGGTAGCTACTCCTTGGATTACTCTTGGTCTATGCCTATTGGTCCTCTTTCGCCTAGGAAGGACCTTTTGTACCAAACTTATCTGAATTACAAGAGAGGGCGCTTGACACCAAGAGTGAGATACCCTCCGTTGCCTTGTGCTATTTCACATAGGGCTTGCTTAAAAGATGATAGTGATGCCACCAAGGCACATAGAAGGGAAGAAGAGAAGTGGTCCCAAGATCCTCCTTCTTCCTCTTCCACTGTTCAACCTGACACTTCCTCTCACCCTGTTGTGGTACCATTAGATTCTGTTCTGTGTTTGCAAGAGAATCCTATGGTGCCCGCTTGGTGAAATCCCAAGCGTCTTGTGTTTGAGCTTCCTATTTTTCCCACAAAGCCTAGGCCCGTTCAGTATAGTAGGAAGAAAGGTCTTTGTGGGGAATCCTCTATGTCTTGGCCTTTGCGGCCTCCTACCACTTCTGCTCCCAAA
>VDFB02205149.1:0-32869 GCA_007258455.2 Sequoia sempervirens | reverse complement strand
GTCAGCTTGAGCAGTGGTCTCCAGCATTTGAGGTGATTATTTTGGCAAGTTTGATATTTGATGAAAAATAATGTTTTAAGTGAAAAATATTTGGCTAAGGCATGGAGGACGATTTGGAGAGATAAGTGATTTTTATAATGTTTATTAATTAAACATTTTGGGGGCCTTATTTGATGAATTAATATTTAAGTGAAATATGTGTTAAGGCAAAAGGGGACGCCTAGCTTGGAGACATTTGAGTTTAATTAAATATTTCACTTAAATCTTTTAGTGAAATATTTGCAAGTTATAGAATATTTCACTTAAGTCTATCTTGGACGCCTTTTGGTGATATATTTGCATTTTATTAAATTATATTTCCACATATGGGTTGGAAATGAAATGCAAATGAAATTTGGAGAAAAGGTGAAAAGTGAATTTCATTTAGGCACCCTAATTGGAGGGAAAAGAAGATTTGAATTTGGAGACAGAAAAGTTATAAATAAGAGACTTGGCCTTCAATTGGATTATCTATTGTTGCTTATCATACTGTTATGCTGCTGAAATACTTTCAGAGCTTACTTTGAGGAATGCATACCTCCTAGTTCCTTCTCTTGGTTTCTTGCTTGAAAGATAGCACCTAGCTAAGTTTTCAGAGACTGCTTCTCATCCAGACTAGCAGACAGAGCATAAGGTTGAAGATTTTAGAGATTTGTGAGTTTTGCATTTGCTGATTAGGGTTTTGCTGAAATAGATTTCTGCTCATATCTCATTGTAGGATTTTTTGTATTCTGGGTATTTCCCAATCTCTTTCTACCTTGGGTAGCCCCTCTTGCAAGTTTTCAAATTTTTTAGAGGTGTCTTGGATTTTTATCTTGAAAATTCTCTTCTTGGCGTACCATTCTGGTCTGCCTGGAAAATGTTTAGAAAAAAAAAAATACTTCAATTTGTTAGTTGTTTCTTTGTCTAGTCTTCATTGCCATCATTATAGCTTTCGTTTGCATCAAGTCTCATGTCATTCCGGCAAGTATTGAGTGAGTTGTGAGTATTTTGGTGGGTTCTAGGGTTGCTGATTGCTTCATTTCAGTTGCTGGTCTGTTATATCAGTCATAGATAAATGCAGATTTGTGAGGAGTTTGAGTCCAGAGAGGTTTGTCAAGCATTGAGGAAGTCTTACAAATTATTGCAGCATTGAAGAACTTGGATTACTAGGCTTTGGCAAGCATTCTAACATATTGTAAGCTGATTAGTAGTACTATCAGCAATTCTCCTCTCTATCTTTCTCTTACTTTATTGTACTTCCCGCTGAATAAGTGGAAGAGGCTGGCTTGCCGCCTATTTACATTCTGAGTTGCATTGTAATTCCTTGGTATCTCCGCCTTATGGTAGCTCCATTTCCACCTTGGGATGGAAAGCACATTCTAGGCGTTGAGTTACTTTTAGCATTATCATTTGATTTGTAATTTCCTTTCTTAGTATCTCCGCCTTATGGTAGCTCCATTCCCACCTTGGGTTGGAAAGCACATTCTAGGCGTTGAGCTTACTTTCAGCACTGTACTTCTTTCCAGTTGATACTGACGACCCTCTTGCCATATGACAACATCATTCTCATCTCGAGATTGAGTGCGCATTCTTGGCAAAGAGTTACTTGCAAACTGCTGGTTTGGGTTTGTGCTAACCTTAACGGGTGCTTCTTGGTTGATGTGTTCTTGAAAAAATTGAAAAAATTGGTCCGGTTCATTACATTCAAGACCATTGATACTCCACAAGCTGTAGACTTGTTCTTCACATGTTTGGTACAATTTTTGGTTGTCTCTCTCTATCATTTCAAATGATAATGCATGCTTCTTGAGTCACTTTTGGCAATCATTGTGGAAGCTTCTGAGTTGTTAATTGCATTTTATTTACTTTCATCTGCATACTGATGGTTAGAGTAAGATTGTTAATTGCACTTTAGTCCATGTTCTCTACATTTCTCATTAAAAGAATAGGCAATGAGACTCCTATTCACGTATCATTCAACATGGCTACAACCAAGTTACTTATGTTTCTACTATGATTTCCACTTTCAAAGTCTATTATGGCTTCCAATGATCTGGAATTTGGTTGAGAATGTTAGGATCTGGTAGGTTCCCAAGCTAGGCATATGCTGCAAGCTCACTTGTAGCAAGGTGTAGGTCACTTATAGTGATTTGCAGGCATTCTATATTGTTGCAAAGGAAGATCTCTTTTAGTAGCATTGTAGGTGTTTATTCAGCTGCCACAGGTGTTCGGTGAGCTGCTGCAGGTGTTATTCATGTTGTAAGTGTTATTTTGTTTTCCAAATGGTTAAGGGATTGTTCATGGGTGCAATATTGTCTTCAAGGTACTCAGAGAAACGTTCTTTATTTGGAGCAATTTTTATTGCTTTCAACAATGCTGTAAATGTCAAAGAGGATGGTCATTGAGTGTATATTTGGAGAACAGTTCTATGGGCATCTTGGTGGTGGTCCAAGACATCATGTTGTGTGTGGAGTCAACTATCTATATCTTTACTTACTGCAAGTCAGCTTGGTGATGAATAATAGTAGCTGGAAAGTTGTTTAGGATAGAGAAATGTAAAGGGATTGTTGTCGTCTCTTAGTTGAAGTAGTAGTATGACATTGACTTGGCTGTATCTTGTCTTGTTTGTGGGCAGCATCAGCATCAGTTAGAGCAGCAAGCCACTTTGTTTGTGGCAGGCACATTTCTCATGGAACTGCGATGGCTGGTTTTCTCATTTTGGCAGGTGGTATTCCTTCATCCATTCTGGCAAGCCATTATGACTTGGGTGACAGTTGATTTAGTTACCCGTGTGGGTTGTGAGGGTAAATGGTTTTAGGGTAGTTGCAAGGTGACTGTTGCTATTCCAAGCAACTATCCATCTTCCAGTGCTGGGTGGCCAAAGAGGAATAAAAAGCAACAAAGGAGTCAGTTTTGACTCAAGTGAGAACTCTCATATTGGCTTAGAGGGAATACAGAAAGTGTAGGGTTTACTGGTGTGCAAAAAGAAAGTAGACGTGTAAGAAATTGTAGAATTGTTAGGACAGCTCTAATAGTCCATTATTTGCATTAAAACTCTATGTAATAGCGCTAAAATTAGTAATGGGATGCTAACAACATACCCCTCCTAGAGTTTTTCACTAAATTGAGTTTTCTCCATAGGAACTTTGGTGTTATGCGATCCCACATGTTGTGTGCCCTATCTAATTGCTTATTTCCTTTTCGTTAATCAAAGATTTTATGTTTTTGCAAGTTGTTAGAACAATAGGGTAGTATATTTTTAGTATAGAAAGAGAAGAGCTAGCTTAGGAATCCATTGTCGATGCAACACTAGGGTTTTAAACTTAGTGGTTTGTGGATCAAGTAGTATCGGAGCCCAACTTTAATTTTGGACAAGAGTTATCAAAGTGGGTTTGTCTAACTTGAGATTGCTATTTTATAACATTATTGGGTTATGCCCAACACAAGATAGAGTGGGAGTAGAAGCCCAACGCCTTTTGAGCTTGAGATTGAATCATGGGGGTGGTTAAGATGGGTGTGAGCACAAGAATGGAAAGAGAATGTCATGTACCCTTTTTTACTAAGTCATCATATGTGGACTCATGAACCATTCCCATGAGCAAAAAGCAATGCATGTGTGAACAAAAAGCAACACAATACATGAATTAAAAAGCAATGCATGCATGAATTAAAAGGTTGTGCATTGCAAAAAACATGTATGCATGAAGAATTTTTTTTCTATTTTGCTGCTGGATAGCTTATTTGGGGGCATTGGAATCTTGCATTGGTGCCCAAGTTGGCTATAAATTGGAGGATGGGATGCCTATTCTAATATTTTTGTTTTTTTCTCAATTTTTTTTTGTATTAGCTAGGCATTATGCTCATCTATAGAATTCAAGGATGAAAATCCTTGGGTTTTGGAGATCAAAGGATGAAACCCCCTTGGTTTCCTAGAGATTGGAAGACAAAAACCCTTTGATTTCCTAAGGACAATCTCACATAGAGGTTGTATTTGTATTTCAAAGCTTGTTTGGATTTTTAGCATATATTTTGTAATTTCAACATGTTTGTATTTCCGAAGCAACAATATATATTGTAGAAGAAGCTTTATTCATATTTGTGTGTTATCTATTTGAAGCTTCAACATATTTATATTCTCCGTGCACTCCATTGTTACATCTTTTTGGGTATTATTGTTATTGGAATAATATATAAAAATCATTATTCATCCACCATATGTTCTCACCTTGCCCTCAAGGGATTTGTGTAATCAGAAAGTAGTCAATACTTTATATTAAAATTTGTTGAGGACATTACAGAAAAGAGTTTGGAGAAGCAAGGTTCCAAAAATTGGAAGTTGATGTGGTTAGGATATCCATGGTCAAGAGAAAGCTAGATAGACTGGAAAGTATGATGCTTGCCTTATGGTGAGAATGGATGCTAATAGGGTACACGAAGATGGTGTAGATGAGAAAGTGGGGGCTGAGGAGGAAGACACTCCAAAATCTAATAAGTTCTTCAATGCTCAGGCTACAATTGATATCCATGCAAAGAAATTGGACCAATGGGTGTCCCCAATGGAAGTATGTTGTGATTTGCACCATCTCCACAGTAGTAAACCTCTTTCGTGAGGCTCAAACTTGTAGGGCATGCTCTTACTTGGTACGAGAGCTATGCACATTCCTTGGAGATTCAGAAAGTTGCACTGGTATAGAAGTGGGAAGACTTCAAATTACTGCTGCGGAAGTAGTTTTACTCCGTTTGCCATGAAGAAGAACAAGGTGATGCAATGGTATCATTTAAAATAGGAACAAGGGCAGAGTGTGCAGTCTTACATGAGTGAATTCAGAAAAAGAGTAGTACATCTTGGGAAGGACATCGTGAAGTGTGAGGTACTGATTAAGTATGTGGGAGATTTGCTTGACCATCTACAAAGGCAGTCCTTATGGCCAAACTTCAGAACATGCACATTAACTTGAGTTGGACACAAAAGGGGGGTCCTTCTGCTTGCAGCAAAGGTAACGAGCAACAATATGATGGCAAGGAGAATTTAGAGGGTAAAGACAAGAAGAATTGTACTTCTATGTCCAAGGCAAAGGACAAAGTTAAGAAGAATAAAACTTACTGTACTCATTATGATAACGATGGGCATGAAGAAGGTTGTTGGCATTTGCATCTTGAGTTAATGCCTTCTTAGAGGAGGAAGAAGAAAGACAAAACATCATCTACATGGAGAAAGGAAACGAGGTAAATGGAGACTCTGATGTTGATGAACATCTTTCTTGTTCTACCTTAAACAAGGACATTGTTTTGAAGAGGATCTTGCTAAGTTATTCCACATTAAGGTGCAGACTGAAGGTAAAGAGTTTGATGTTTTATTTGATATGTGCTCTCAATTAAATCAGTTTTTTTGTAAATTGGTTGAAGAGCATGGTTTGAAAGTGACAGGTCGCTCACGTCCTTACTCTTTGGGTTGGTTAAAGAATGATATGAAGATAAAAGTCAGAAAGCAATGCAAGTTGCAATTTAGATTTTGTCTAGATTTTATGGATGAGGTTATATTTGATTTGGTTTTGTTGTATATCTGTGTTGTGACCCTTCGGAGATCATATCTATATAAGAGAGATACAACTTATTTCCTAAGGAAGAATCAATATAGGTTGGTGTTGAAGGGAAGGGAGTATTTCTTGAACTCTCATGGTAGCAAATCAAAGATTGATTTGGCTAGTACTTTAAAGGGAAAGTGGTTGATCTATGCAAGTGGGAAATATTTAATCTCAGAATATGATACTACAGCTGAAAAGGCTGAAATGAAGCTTCATGCATGAAAGGAGTAGAAGGTTCAGCTGGAAACAAAAGAGCATCTTAACTTAGGTGTTGTTCGTTTTGTGGTATTAAGCAACAAGGCATCTTAATGGGTGAGGGGATCTTCAACCCTTGTCCATTAATTCTGAGGATTTTGAGGACCAAAATCTCCTTGACAAGGAAGCGTAATCTGAAGTTTGGCTGAGATGTTTGGATTTGGTAGTTTCCCTAGCTAGGCACATGTTGCAAGTTCTCTTGCAACAAGGTGTTGGTCACTTTTGTAGTGACTTTGTAGGTGTTTTCTATTGCTGCAACTACATTTGTAGCAAAGGAAGATCTCTATTAGTAGTGCTACAAGTGTCATACATACTGTAGTTGTTTTTTGTCTTCCAAATGGCATACGATTGTTCGTGGGTGCAATACTGGTCTTGTGTAAGTTGTTGGGTGCAAACCTTATATTGGAATTGTTTCTGAGAGCGATTCTTATTGCTTTCAGGCTTCAGCAAATGTTGTAAATGTTGAAAAGGATGGACAATGAGTGTGTATTTGGAGAATGGTACTATGGGCATCTTGGTGGTTTTTTGGAACACCATCATTGTGCGTGTAGAGTCAACTATCCATACCTATACTTTTTGCTGGTCAGTTTTGGGACAAACAACAGCAATTGCGAAGTCATTTAGGGTTGAGAAATACAAAAGAAGAATCGTATCTCTTGTTGAAGTGATAGCATGACATTGTCTTGGCCACATCTTGTCTCCATTTGTTGGTGGCATCAGTTAGGGCAGCAGGCCATTTTGTTTGTGGTGGGCTATTCATTTCTCCTAGATTTGTGATGGTTGGTTTTCCCCTTTTGCTAAGTGGCTTTCCTTCTTCCACACTAGCAAGTCATTATGACTTGTTGATGATCGATTTACTTGCCTACGTGAACTATGTGGGCAAATGGTTTTGGTGCAGTTGCAAGGGTGGCCATTGCCATGACAAGCAATCACCCATCTTCTAGTTGTGAGTGGCCAAAGAGGAATAAAAGTTAATAGAGGAATTGATTGTAGGGCGGTTGGCTTGAGTGAGAACTCTCATATTGGTTTGAAGGGAATAGAGAGAGAAGTGCAAGGTTTATTGATGTGCTGAAGCATAGCAGAGGTGTAAGAGACTGTAGAATTGTTAGGACAGCTCCAATAGGCAATTATTGTATCAAATATTTATGTAATAGCACTGAGATTAGTGATGAGATGTTAGCTGCATACTCTGGCAGTTTTTCACCTGATTGGATTTTCTCCAAAGGAACTTTGGTGTTATATACAAAATATTACATGTTGTGTGCCCTATCTAATTGCTTATTTCATTTCTGTTAATCAAATATTTATGCTGCTGCAAGTTGATAGAATAATAGGGCAGTATATGTGAAGAGTAGAAAGAGTACAACTACCTTAGGAATCCATTGCTGATGCAACACTAGGGTTTTAAACCCAGTTGTTTATGGATAATCCAACCTTTGTTGTTTTATGAAAATCTAGTTGCTCTTATAGCTCCAAATATGCCCCACTAGCAAAAGGAGCAAGATAGAGCTTCTATCTTTATAATTTGGTCAACATCCACAAAACAATTGAGGACACTCTTCAGAATACACAAGCCAAATTTAAAGCTCTTCATGACCAACAAATAATTCCTCATCCCTTTTTTTTTGGTCATGATGTTTGGATTCACTTGGATAAACCATGGTTTCATGACAAACATCACAAGTTTTAGCCCACCAGATACAAACCTTGCTCCATTCTCCAAGAAATTGGACCTCATGCCGTTTGATTTGATCTTCTAGTTCTGCTTGGCTTCCCTGATGTTATCTATGTAAGCAAGCTCAAGTTGCATGAGCCATCTCTCTTGGAAGAGGTTTCTATCATTCTTCTTGAGGCTACCATTCCCAATTTCCAATAAATGTTGGCTGAAGATATCTTACTTGATTTTCAGGGCCATACCAATTGCATTGGGAAAACCACTACATACACACCTTGTCGGCAAGAAAGGAATTCTGCTGATGCAAACCAAATAGTTGTCAACTATGTTACCAGATCCATCGGCCAAGTTGTTGGAATCGTGTCTGGTTTGAACCGGATTTGGGATCCTATTTAGTGCAGCAGGGAGCTGGAAATGTATTTATATATTATTTATAATTATTATAACATTACAATATAAGTTTTTATATTAATATATTATATATTATCTTATTAATATTTATATATAATTATATAAATATCGATTAAATTCATTTTATTATTATATTGTATAATTTTACTAATATTTTATATGGTTTATAATATTTCTGTATATAAAAATACCAAGAAATATGTATGTTTTTTTCTTATCAATGAAAGAGGCTTAAGGGAGCCATACCCCATATATTGATAGCGAAAAAAATACAAGATTGGATGCTCCATTGGAGGGCCATAACAGCTATATATTTCATCATCCTATTATATAACAGTATAACTATGTACATCATATCATTTCAGAAATTATATACTATTCTATTAACATTACATACTCCTCACAAACACTCGACACGTTTGATTTCTCCGACCTTGTCTTCTGAGTCAGCCTTCAAGCATGGTTGAATAGCGAAGGACCAGTCCACAAAGACCATGTTCAAAACACCTACAACACTTTTTAGAAATTCCATGCCCGATCGAGCTCTATGGCACCTATCAGCAACTTTCTCACCAAATGTTTGCCTATGGAATGTAATTCAAATCTTACGTACTACTGGCAAACTAGTCATGTGCAGAACATAGAATAAAACAGTAACCAGAAAGATATCATGTTTGAATGCCAGAAACTTTATTCATTATCAGAAAAAATCATGTACAATCAAGAGTATCAGCAGTGCTTAACAATATAACCATCGGCACATAACTATCTCCCGACTATCCCAACAGACTACATATAACGTTCGGTGGTGGTTAGATAACCAACCGACACGACGTTTCGTAACAACATTAATATTAACATTAATCCGAACGTGATTACCCGAAGTACATGACATGTATTATTCTTACTAATCTATAGCTTTATTAGCAATTGGCCGACTACGACCAAGGCTGACTACGGCCGACAACAAAGTAAAATATACTGCTAACATCATCCCCCCCTACAAAGAAGTCGTCTTCCAGACGACATACAGATAGAAAGACAAGAGTTTAATGAGAAGTAGGGGGAAATGAGTGTGTCCCTGGATGCACAGATGATGTCGGAGTAGTAGAGGAATGCTCCGCTCGCAGTCGCCTCACCTCCTCTGTACGTGTGCGAAGCTGCCGATCGGCCAGCATCTCCCTCTCCCTCGCAGCCTTTACATACGGGCTGCCTCTATCAGTTGGCTTTTTGCCTTCTCCGCCTTTGCACTCTTGGCCGCCAAATCAACATCTTTTGCAGCCAACTGATCTTCCAATGCTTTTACTCGTTGCTCCCATGCTTCCTCTTTCTGCTTTGCTTCCTCCTCCAAGGCGGCCACCCGAGGCTCCAAGACTTCCAATCGAGCTCCCCTCTCACTGGCAAGCCGAGTTTGTTCGGCCAAGTCATTCTGGATGTTCCTTATGGTAGCAGTCGACTCCTCCTTAACCCTCTGCAGGAGTCTATAGGCTTCCACTCTTCGTGATACTGCTACCTCAGTAGAAAATACTTGGCGTTTCATGAGGAGAAAGACATCCCAAAAGGCAAGCTCTATGTGATATAAGCTTTCCAGAACCCCTGTGTCTCTCCCTGCTAGTCTCGGTGATTGACCCCGCTAGGCTCTCATCATTGCAGAAGTCTCTCCTACTGGCCACTCCTCGCCGAATATCCGTGTGAACTCAGCCTCACACCCCATCTGTACGAATCCTCGGATGTGCTGAACTTCCTGGCCCACTAGAGGAGATCGGCCAATCCTGAGGTCTCTGGAAACCTATCCCACTCAGATCATTAACCTGCCCATATGCTCTAGCTCCTGTACATATCGTTGCACCGTGCCTAGTGGGTCTGATGGGTCTGGTTGTGACATCTCCACAACGAATCCCTCCGTGGAGTCACCCTCGTTCTCCTCATCGCCGGGAGCTGTAAAAGGTTCTGCCTCCTCCTGGGGTGGTTCCCCAACTATCTGTTGAGGCTCATGTATGGCCGCCCCTGGCTCCTCTTCTGTTCTAGCCTCAGGGTGTGCAAGTTTGGCCGTCTCACTTTGCTGAGTGTGAACGACTGGCCCTTTCTCACCCCCTAGTCCCTCTGAGGGCTGTTCTGGCTGCTCGGCCACTCTAAGGGGAGGCCTACTGATCCCAACCAGCTATCAATCTGGGCTACCCTGGGTGCTCCTGGGGCTGGGGTAGTCTCCTTAGTGGCCGCAATCGTTCCCCAAGTTCCTGCTACTGAAGTTGCCACTCCTGACGCTATCGATCCTGGCGGTGGTGTAAGGGAGCAGGCCGCTGGCAATATCTCGACAGAGGCAGTGGAACCTGCCCATACAGTGGCTGCCCCCTGTGATGTCGTGGTGGCAAGTGGTGCCCACCCTGGCGATGCACCAGGTAATGAGGCAGCTACCCTCAACATTCGCCCGGCTCCAACTGGCGAAACAGGAAGAGTGAATGTCACTGAGTGTGTGTTCTCCCTGGCTGGTGGTGCGGGAAGAGTAAACCTTGCTAGCTACAACAATGGCATGTTGATCTCCCCTACTTCTTGACCACCGATTGCGACGGACACCTCCTCATCAACCGGTGGACTAGACTCCGAGGACGAGGAAGATAAATCAATGGGCTCATCCCTGTCCGATGCATCACTTTGTTCAGAGGCCGCCTCCGCTGATGTTTCCTCTTCCACCGATGCCTCCTTCCGTTTTCTCTTCTTTCCTGAAGCTGTGCCCTCACCAGCTTGCTTCGCTTCCAGTTCAGACCAGTAAAATACTGTCGGCAACCCAGGATCCAGGTGAGTGAGTGGCTGCAATCGACCCCATTTGCCTTCGGGCAGCTGTGTGTGAACGACATCGAGAAAGAGGGCTATAGCATGCTGGGTCATGTAGAAAGCCTTATGCCTCTGCGATAAGAAATCTCTCATCCTCTCTGCGAGTAGCCTCGCCCAGTTGTACACTCGACTGACGCGGAGTCCTACCATGTAGTCCACCATCCAGACAGCAATATCCGACGCTCGGCTGGCACCTGTGAGTCGGCATTTTATTAAGTCCATCAGGCATTTCCATTCGGCCGATGCTAGATGGTGTTTCCGGAGGCCCCTGTTACCTGTGTTCCATATGGTCTCCTGTTCCTCTGCTGTTAAGTCGCTTCAACATACCTGTTTGATCAATATTTCCTTGTGTTGTTGTGTCATCTTCTTAGGTTTGTTAACCCCTATTCCGGCAGCTGGAACGCCAAAGACTCGCTCGAAGTCCTGTGGCCATAATGAAATGGTAACGGGGCAGCCTCTGTAATCAAGGACAGTGAGGGCTGTACGACTTCAAAGGACAATGAGGGCCGTACGACTTCAAAGAGCAGTGAGTGTCGTACGACTTCAAGGAATAGTGAGGGTCGTACGACTTCAAGGAACAGTGGAATCCACACACTCTTGCTAAACAGTGGAGGCCGTACGATTTGCAAGAGTTGGAAAATCCGTACAACTCGAAAACCTTGGCAGGTCCGTACGATATAAATAGTCAGGAAGGGCCATACGACTTGAGAATTTTGGCCAACCTGTGTAATTTGAAGGGGCCGTACAATTTGGCAACCTTGTGCAACCTGAGAAGGCCGTACGACTTGAAAATCTTGGCAAGTCCATACGATGTGACTAATCTGCCAAGGCCGTACGACTTGAATGATCTGTGAAGCCTGTACGACTCTGCAACTCTGAAAATTTCGTATGTTCTGCCTGGAGGGCCGTACGCTTTGAATGGAGGGCCGTACGACTTGAGAGAATGATGAATGTCGTACACCTTGAAATTCCTCTGGATGCCATGCGATTTGAAATTCCTATGAATTCCGTACGATCTCAGGACTTAGTGAATGATGAGAGTGTCGTACGATTTCCTTCCCTGTGCTTGACCTGATGAATTCGTACGGATTTTTGTGTTCTCCCCTCCCTTCGTTATTTCTGTGTATTCTGCCCTTTTTCCAATATATCTCATCCATCCTTGGCCGTACGATTTCCTCCTTAGTTAAGTATTGGTGACTTTTTATTTTAATGTTCCCCGATTTGATTTTTTGCCATACTTTATTTCCCTCGATAATTTTCTTCCATGGTCGTACTATTTGCTTGATAGTCAAGATTTTTATTTTAATTTTCTTCACTTTAATTTTTCTCCCTTTAGCCAATTTTAATTTTTTCATTTTTCCTTTCATAATTTTTTCTCTTTTAATTTCTTTTCCAACTTCCTTCATATTTCTTTTATTTTTTTCTTCTTTTTCTTTTTTCTCCATTCGCCTTTATTTATTTTTCCATTTTCCTTTATTTTTTGATCTCTCACAGCTTTTTTCCTTTCTATTTTTATTTTTTTCAATTTCTAATCATTTTCTCTCTCCTCCCTTCTCTCTTCTTTTCTTTTCATCCCTCTTGTTTCACTATATTCTTGAAATTTTAATTCTGAAGTGTAGTACCATTTACATGTGTGTGGTGGCTTTTTATAACATTCTTCTTCATAGCAAGTTCCTATATACTCAATATCAAACCATTTATCAAGTAAAGGGGCAGGACCAATACCTTGAAAACTTCCATTGATGTACCTTTTGCTGTACCATTGATACCACGTAACATCATCACCTTGTACTGTTGGTGGTCTGGCTAGGTTAGGAATTATTTTACAAAGTCATTCTTGAGTTGCTATCTTCCTAACCCTTGGTACTTTTCTTCTCTCCTAATGCATTTGTTTTAGAAGATCTTCTATACACCTGTCCAACATTGACACAAATGTATCTCCTGTCCTCAACACTGTCTTTAAGCAAGGGGCCTTTTTCTCGAAGTAAGCCTCCCATTATTCATTGTCCTAGTCCACCTCCTCGTCATCCTTCTGGTGCTCATTTCGTTCATGGTCTTCTTGCTTCTCTTTTTCTTCCTGGGCTTCTGTGTCCAATTCCTTGGCTACATATCCTTGTTTTACTCCTTCATAAGGGCCTACATAGTGTTGGTGTCCCCCCATTTGATGCCACAGGGTAGGGATTCTGAACACTGCATTGGTTAGGTGCTTATGTATCTATGGTACTACAATTCCTTCCACTTGCTTCTCTACCAACCTTTCTTAAATTATTTGATCTCGGCTTGATTCTACCCAGACATCATCTGCTACATATCTGGGACCTCCTAGTCCCTAGTCTTGTTCTCTCAGGCCTTCACTATGCACAAGCCAACCTTCCTTTGTGGCATAGCCCAACATGTTGATGGTAATAGTATTCTTCTCCTTTCTCTCCTGATATGGCTTTAACTTCGATCCATTGATTGCCTCCAATATCAGTGACCCATCTAGATTTTCTAACTTTATAGAACTATTGTCACATACTTCTCGTACTCAGAACGATCCTAACCAATGAACTTTAAACTTCCTCGACTTGATCTCGTTATGGCCGTTATATTTCAAAACTAACTAGCCTGACCAAAAATTCACTCGTCGGATATGCTTGTCATGCCAATATTTCCTTTTCCATTGCATGTTCTCCATCACCCATTGTGCCATTACCCTTCGCTCATCTAGCTTATTCAGTTGGTATAGTCTTTCCTTTAAACTTTCAGTATTGCCCAACCGATTCTCCACGACTATCCTTAGGCTCGATACCATGTACTCCATCAGCATCACTACCTCCTGACTGTACATTAATTGGAAGGGCATGTGGCCCATTGTTACCTTGTATGTTGTACAATATGCCCATAGGATGGCTAGTAACCTTTCTTCCCAGTTAGCTTCTTCCACGCCACATGATTTGTGAATCACTGATACAAGCACCTTATTTGGAGACTCCACCTGGCCATTAGCTCATGGGTAGTATGGACTTGACAGGTTGTGAAAAATTTGGAACTTCGTCCTCATCAACCTGATAACAATTAATGAAATGCCCTCCATGATCACTTGTGATCTGAATGGGCATGCCGTACCGTGTCACTATTTGCTCATAGATAATTTTTTCCATATGTTGTGCTGTATTATCTGGCAATGCTTGAGCTTCAACCCACTTTGTCAGATATTCCATAGTGACCACAATATATTGGCATTGATGCAAGTGACTCACCTTTAATGGTCCAATGAAGTCCAATCCCCATCATTTGAACAATTCCTATGGTTGTGAGGGATGCAGTGGCATGAAGTCCCGCTTCAATGGTTTCTCGACCTCTGGCAAGTGTCACAGCCTAACACCCACTCCTTAGCATTAGTGTGCATCGTCGGCCACCATAGACCTACCAAGAGAATTTTCCTTGCTGTAGCATCTGGTCCCATATGGCTGCCAGCCAGTCCTTCATGTGCCTCCTTTAGTATGCTGGGTATCTCTTCTTCTACGACACATCTCCAGAGTATCTGATCAGGTCCCATTTTGTAGAGCAAGCCATAGATCAATTGGAATGTCTTGCTCTTCAAGACGAGCTTCCTCCTTTCGGCTGGTGGAATTTCTTTTAGGAACGTGGATGTGGATAGATATTCTCCAATCTTCTCATACCATGAGGGAAATATTGCAATGTAGAATAAGTGTGCATCCGGAAAGTTTTCATTCACCCCTCCCTCAATAGGTTCACCTGACCGGATTCTAGATAATTGATCGGCAATAACATGGCTCTTTCTTGGCCGTACGATGATGGTGAACATAAATTCTTGCAACAAAAGTAACCATCTACTCACCCATCCTTGGATAATCGACTTTTTCACTAGGTACATCAAGTCTTGGTGATCCACATAGAAAGCGAACGATGTTGCTAGGAGGTAGTGCCTAAACTTCTGTATAGAGTAAACCATTCCTAGTGCTTCACGCTCGGTCATACTATAATTCCTTTCTACTTTTGAAAGTAGCCAAATAGGAAAAAATACCAGGTGGTCCAACCCGTGTGCTCCCACTTGTGCTAGGGTTGCTCCGATGGAAAAATTAGAGGCATCTACATGTACATGGCACCCCTTATCCTAGTTTGGATACATCAATATGGGTGAGCTAATCAATCGATCCTTCAATTCCTGGAATGCCTTCTCCTATTCTTCGGCCCATATAAATGGTTGGCCTTTCCTCATCAATAGGTCGAGAGGGTACGACACTTGGGAAAATTTTTCAATAAACCTCTGATAGTATCCCACATGCTCGAGGAAGGACTTCACATCGGTGATGTTCTCTAGAGCCTCCATTTGTACGATGACTCGTACCTTGTCGGGATTAGTTTTCAACCCTGCTTTGCACACAATGTGTCTGAGTAGCTTCCCTTGTGGCACCATAAATCTACATTTCTTCAGATTCAAGGCAAGGTAGGCTACTCTACACCATTCCATGCACTCACCTAAGGCTTTCAAATGTTTGTCCTTATCACTATAAATTGACCAGTCATCGAGGAAAGCTTTGAAATTGCCTACCAAAATTTTATCAAAAATGTGGAGTATTATCCTCTAGAATGTAGCTGGTGCATTGCATAATCTAAACGAAATTCAGTTGTATGTGTACACTCCATCCTCAACCATGAACATAGTCTTTAATTTTTCTTCCTCTGCGATACTGATTTGATTGTAACCCGAAAAGCCATCTAGAAAGGAATACATTTCATGCTTGAAAAATTCTTCCAGAATTGAGTTGGTGAAAGGAATAGGAAATGGATCCTTGATAGTCACTACATTCAGACTACGAAAGTCAACACAGATTCTAATTTACTCCTCTTTGTTCAAGGATATGATGATGGGTGATACCCACTCACTGACATCCACCTTGAAAATGATGCTTGCTTCCAGCATCTTCTCAATCTCCTCTTAGACTTTAGCGGCATAATTTTTGTTCATTCTATACGTCACCTTCGTACAGGCTGGGCTCCCGGTATGAGAGGAATCCTGTGCATGCATAACTCCAATGGTACACCTTATAAATCTTTGTATGTCCAAGCAAAAGCATCTTTATATTCCATGAAAATTCTGAATGATGCTGCCTTCAGTATAGGGTCCCAATCATCACCCACAAGAATCTCCTTAGGTTTGTCTGATTCCCCAAGGTTTACCTTTTTTAGTATTGGCTCCTCATACTTGATGGTTTTGTCTTGCTCAAACTTGTGCGCTGGTGTCACATCTAATTTTTCCATACCTTCTTTATATTCTCTATACTCAGGAGGAAATGTTTCACTGGTCGAGCCTTTGTCTTCTTCTACTTCCCCCTCCTTGACTTGCAACATGTTGCAATCAGGATGGAAGACTTCATAATCCTCCATCTACCAGTGAAACAATCCATTTAGTGAACTGGTCTCATCCTTCAAGCAACTCCCAATCTACGGTACCCCTTCTTCCATTAGCTTTCTCTCATCATCTTCTGATTCTCCTCTAGATTGAGATGCCGAAGATGCTAGATCTTCACTAATGGCCTAGTTCTTCAAATCAATGGTGTATTTCCTCCCCTAATTTTCTATGGACATTGTATTTCTCTTCCAATTGTGGGTTTCTTTGGTAGTTATCAACCATCCTCATCCCAAGAGTGTGTCATATGCCTTTTTCTCCAGTGGGATGACTACAAATTTTAGCAAAAATAGCTATGTGCCAATCAAGACCTTCTGCTCCATTAGTGTACCCAGCAGTCTAATGCCATGTTGATCTACTCCCACAAGGTGGAATGTCGAGGGCCAAAGAGTCAGCTTACCCAAACACTTCTAGGTCTCTTCTGGCAGTACATTTGCTCCCGAACCTCCATCAATGATAGTGTTAGATAATTTCATTCCCAAGATTTCCATCTTGACAATGGCTAGTTTCCTCCCGATGCTTACTGTGAGTCGCATTGGGTCTACAGTATCAGCTACCAGTTCTGGTATTTTTTGTGGTGGACTCTTCTAAAGATTTTCTTCAATAACATTTGTAAGTGCTACTTTGAGATAAGATATCCTTTGCAGGAGATCAGTTATCTTAATGGGTATGGTTGTGTGAAGCACCTGTCATATGATATTCGTCTCCGACTCCAACTATAGCAACGTACTAGTAGGTTTAGAATTGCTACATTCATTCACCATTGCCTCTTCTACTTTTTTCTTGGCTTCTCAAAATCTTTCCTTCTTTGTACGAGGGTCTAGATAATTTTCCCTTTTTGACTGCACCCTTGTAATTGCCAAGACTTCTTCATCAGTTACCTCTAGCATATTGATACTACCTTTTTGCTTCAGACAGTCGGTGTCTTCATGGTCAGCTGTTCCACACCACTTGCATAGTTTTCCCCCATTTCCTTGGCTGCTCTAACAATCCCTCACAAAGTGACCCCATTCATTATAGTTTTGACATTGGATCATCAGCCGTCCTTTGCTATCGTACTGAATTTTTCTTCTCGGTGTATTTCTCTGATTGTTATGGTAGCCTCCAGGGGATGCATTATTTCTCTATGGCTTTGGTGGTGTGGTCGGAGGGGTTGACTGTTCGCCTTGGGTGAAGAATACTTGCGAACTTTTGGTTTTTAAGTTGTATGGGCACTCCTTGATGGAGTGTCCCATAACTTGGCAGATGTCATAGAATAACTTTTTTGAGCAATTCACCTTTTTATGGCCCTCTGTCTTGTAGTCGGTACACCATAATTCATTTGCCTCTTTGGATCCTTCCCTGTCAACTTTCAATTCTTTCATCATCCGCATCATATCTCACCAAAGAGCTTGTATAGTTGTCAATTCATCTTCACTTTCTTCTACACTCTCTTCATCATCCCTCTTCTTCCCCTTTGAGGATGTCCTGTTCTCACTTTCAATGTCCATCACCCAATTGTATGCTTCGATGTACGAGGATGGTGGTACTACTTTCATTTTCTGCTAGAGTGAGGGAATTAGCCCTTCAATAAACCATTGTTTCTTTAGGCCATCTGCTGGCTGTTCCTCAAGCTTTCCTATCAAATCTTTTAATCGCCGATTGTAAGTCCACACACCCTCATGCTTTCCCTATTTAGTATTATATATCTCCATGATGATCTTGCTATCATCTCGTAGGAGTTTGAACTTCTCTTGGAAATTTTGCTTCAAGATCCTCCATGTGGCTCTCTACGCTTGGTCTAATTCAAAGTACTAGTCGATGGCACTGTCTCGAAGTGTCACTGAAAATGCTCTTAGCCACTGGTTAGGATCATCTTGTCCACTGGCTATCTAGATAGTCTCACATGTCTTGCAATGTCGTACAGGATCTTTAGACCCATTCCCCATGAACTTTGGCAACTTTTGGCAGTCTAGATGAGCCATCTTTCCCCACTGTCTTCCTTGTGTGTTGGACCCGATTAGACTGGTGGTTGCCTTGCTATGTCCCTATGTGTCATTGCACTCTTGGCCATGTACGAGTCACTCCCACATCCTCTGTTAGTGTCTGCAACACCATGAGTATCTTGGGGTGCCCTCTGATGCTCTTTCAACCTTGGGGTATTGAGCTCTAATCTTCCACTCATAATCCATTCATCATTTGAGAGGGACAACTCTCAGAATTGTCTAATACTATTGCTCAATTCATCTCCATTCTCATTAGAATCATATCTTCCTATATATGGGGTTTCAAAGAGTTTTTTGTCCCTTCCTTCTGTCAAACTTTGGTGTGCTCATCCAATGGATGTGTCTATTATCATTAGGTTTTCATATGTTCTTTTAATGCTTTGATTTATTTCAATTAAATCCTCATCTAGTTCCTTACTGGCTTGCTGCAATCTTCTTCATTGGTTTTCTTGTTCTTGTAGCCAGAGTGATCGCCAAATATTTTCTTCCTGAGTCTCGTGCCCTTCAGGTACTCGATTCTTGTCTTTGTTGGGCCATACGGGCATTTAAAATATGTTCAAGTGATCATCGCTGGCTACCAGATGTATGTCTCCAGCTTGTGTCTTGTTCTTCTTCTCATTTAGTTCATTCTTCGTAGCATTGTAGTATTTGTTGTCATCGGTGTTCCCGATCTTCTTCTTCTTGGAGGTCTTCCAGAATAATGGAATGATAGGCCAATAATCAGGGCATACGATTCAAGAGATGATTCACCTCGTTGTTCACTTCCAATCTATCCCAAATAACTTCCTCAGGGATCTCCCATATCTAGGATTCCCTTCGTACGTGATCTCACAATGATATCTTCCACAGATTAACAAGAACCTCTGTCAATTGGTCTTCCTATTCCTCATTAGAATTTATAGGTTCTTCCACTGGTTGACCCATTACACTGCCATGGCAGGTGATGCCCTAGTCCATTTAGGCAACAGTGCCAAATGTTTGCCTATGGAATGTAATTCAAACCTTATGTACTACTGGCAAACTAGTCATGTGCAGAACATAGAATAAAACATAAACTAGAAAGATAACATGTTTCACCTCCAGAAGCTTTATTCATTATCAAAAATATCATGTACAATCACAAAGTATCACAGTGTTGAACAACATAACCATCGACACATAACTCCCTCCTAACTATCCCAACAGACTACATATAACACTTGGTGGTGGTTAGATAGCCAACAGACACAATGTTTCATAAGAACATTAATATTAACACTAATCGGGACTTGATTACCCGAAAGTACATGACATGTTTTATTCTCACTAACTATTGTTTTATTAGAAATTGGCTAACTATGACCAAGACCGACTACGGCCGACAACAAAGTAATATATACTGCTAACACATATTAGGTATTGGGCATGTTTTAAGCTAAATAATCTTAACTTTTCCCTATTTTAATGTTGTAAAGTGTATTTATTTATACCTTCACATTAAATTTAGGAGGCTTGTAAATCAAATGTACCTAATCTAGTGTTGTAATGTGTTTTACACATTCACATGGGATTTAGGGCCCTTCTAAGCTAAATAGACCTAATTTTTCCTAAAATTAATGTTGTAAAATGTATTTACTTACACTTTCACATTGGATTTTGGGCCCCTTTGCATTTATGACCTTTTAATGTGCCCCTATGATCCCATATTGTGCATCCCAAGGCATATTTTTACTAAAAAAGCTAATAAGATCAACATATAAGCTTAATTTCCTGACTCCTCGACATTCTCGTTGGAAAAATATCCAATGTGAGACCCATTCGCTACTTTCAGTGAATAAGTCCCATCTAGGTTGGACTTAATCATCCAACTAGGTGAATGAGTCCCATTTGGCCTATTTTTAAGGTTCTAAGTAGGAAAATCTAGTTTTTAATTCAAATTTCTTCCATGTCAACCTTGGGGAACAAATTAATAGTCATTTAGGTGCACTACCTATATAAACAAGCCTACAAATCATTATTTCATCAAACATTCATGTTGTTTCATCTATAGCCTCGAAATCAGAGTTTCAGATATGAGAACCTGGAGGAGCAGATTGAGTAGACTGAGAAGAGCATATTTAGACTTTAAATTTCCAAAAAATTCAAAGTGGTGAATGAGTCCCATTGTAGCTATTTTTGAGATCTATTTACATATTTAGATACCATTTTTCTTGAAACAAAATCTTATGTCAAAACCCAAATCTAGGACTGATTCACCTAGTTTGGCGAATGAGTCCTAGTTGGTCAAAAGATAAAAATTTCCAATATTTCAAAACTTCAATCTGTCACTTCTAGATTTCTAGGTTTGTAATATTCATCTTTCTTCTTTTTAGTTCTATTTTTCTTGCATTCTTAAGCCATTTCGTATGTCTTTGAATTGAATTAGGGTTTTTATTACATCTTGCATTTAATTGACTTTTCCAAGTCTAAACTTGGTGGTGAACCACTTAAAAGTTTTCAAATAGCCCCTAGAACATTTCATTCGCAAGATCTCTTTCTCTTTTTCATTGAGATCTCAATGGTTTTTTCTTGAGTGAAAGTTGGTGAAAATTGCCCTGTTTAAGGTCAAAAACCCTAAAGGTAGGAGAATAGTAAAAATTTTCACCTTTTGTTTTAGTGAACCTACATTTAGAGCATCATAATTCTTATTTGGAGTGGATTTTCATCCTAGATTTTTCTTGCATTAACATTGCATTAGGTTTTGCATTAGTGAAAGCTCATTTAACTTGCATTTTTGCATCTAATATCATGGAAAATCATTCAAAATCTGCATTTGCATTGTAGACATAGATCAAAAAGCATAAAAAGCATAAAATCTAATTCAAAAATTTTGAAAATTTTGAAAAAAATCATTACTAGGACTCATTCACCACATTGGGAGAATCAATCCCTTTGCATATTCCAAACTGCATTTTATAGAGTTAAATTCCCTATTTTAAAGCTTTTGTTTGCTATTATTGCTTTTCTATTTCAAATTCCCTACTTTTTGTTAAATTCAAATCATTAGAAGTAGCATAATTTACAATCATTGCAATTTTGGATGGAATTATATTCTTTCATCTTTCATTTTCAACATTAGTTCATAGTTCAATTAGATTAGATTACTTTCAACATTCATTAGAAAACAAAAACTAAAAACATCAAACAAAAAATTGGTTAACCTTAGAGAAAGCATATCATTTAAAATCTTTACTAGAGATTACTTGGACATATTAGATGAAGCCATTGATGACTTCATCTCACCTAGATCATCCACTAAAGCTTTAACATATGTGGATGCAAGTGTTGACAATCATGAAAATCATAATTGTTCTTCTCCCAATATCTCTCCTATTAGTGACGAAGGTATGTTGGTGATAGGAGGTACAATCATTGAGAATCACAAAAGTATTGTTTTTCTTTCCTCTTGGAAATAAATTATGACACACCCAGCTAAGATAATGGCCACTACTTTACCTAGTTTCCATTCATCTCCCAAAACCTCCCCTACTTGTGAATATGCTTTAGTGAATAAGGATATAATCGTCAATGATAATGAGAAACACATGTATGTGTAGGATATGTTGATATTAAGAGAACCAATAATTGAGAGCTATGACAATCCTACCTCTCCTACTTGGGAAGAAATTATAGGATATGGGGATGCAAATATAATCATGACAATCAAACCTTTCCTTCTCCTAATATCTTCTCTAGACATGAAGACGATAATTTAGTGTTAAAAGATATCCTTATTGAGACTCATGAGAATCTTATTCCTCCCTTTCCTAATGACCCTATCATTTGGAAAAACCTATTTGAATGAAAAATTCCAATCATTGGTAACCATGAAACTCATAGTTATCCTTCTCTTTATGCCTCCCTTATGTGTGATGAAGTTACTTTACAACATTTAACCACAAAATGTGATGAGCCTCTTGTTTGTTAATTTCCTAAAAGATCTCCTACCATGGTGAATATTATGGCACAAGAGAGTGAGACCTTAGAGAAAAAGGATGAAATTATGGAGAAAAGGCATTTCCCCCTCTCCTAAATCTTGCCTATTGGTGAAGAAGATATTATGTTGTTAAAAGATCCAATCAATGAGAATCATGAGGAAAAAATTATTGAACAAGAAAATGCCATCATTGATACACAATAAAATAAAACAATTAATAACCTCCTCAATTGTGATGAAATTATTTTAGAACCCACCTTTGAATGTAATGAATATTTAGTTTTTCACTCTCCTAAAAACTCTCCTACTAGGAAGGTATTATGGTGCAAGAAAACAACAACATTGACACACTTCTTTCAAACAATAGTAATATGACATCCTTAGATGAATATGATGAAGATAAATTATACTCCTCTTCACTAAGAGATCATGAAACTAACTATAAGTCTTTTGACATTATGAAAATTAGACATCCCCTGACACCAAACACACATGTAGAACTCGTACTGTAAGAGATAGAAAAAGAAAAGAAAATTGAAGAAGCCACAAAGTTAATGGAAGATGCTTCAGAAACATTTGATTTCAAGCCTATATTCATGGGAGAATAAAATATCATAACAAAAGAGTCTAAAAAGGGAAAATAGAAAATGGTGATGGAAATACAAAATTTGAAAGCATCCACTTCAACCAACTTAGAAGACAAGATAACATTCAAGAAAAACTTTGAGGAAATTGAACAACCACCAAATATAAAAGTAGTGATAAAGCTTTATAAAAGAGGTTTTGAACTTATGGAGAAAATTTGGAAAGGATGTGATGCTATATAACAAGGTATCCATGTACCTATAAAGCCTAAAACACAAGAAATAATTAATGATATTGGTTATTACCCCTCGAAACAAAATCCTTCATTCAATGTCAATGCTATTATAAAATATTCTTCCAAGACAACTTTAACTTTTATGCATCCAAAACTAATAGATATATCATTAATTATGTATCAATTTGACACCTTATTTACTCATCATAATAAATAACATTAGTTGTTGTTCCTTTCCATTTAATAGTTTTAGGATCATATCATATTAACTATTGCATGTTTTACATTCATTGCAAGTTGTTCCCTTTTTTGCAAGGAGCAACATATCATCATCCATTTTGGGCTCACCCTTATCCTGCACTAAGTGGGGGAAAGGAGGTTAGCAATCCTTATCCCCGTATGTCACTTGCCATTGTCTCTTTTGTCTAGTAAAGAATGCCTTTCATGTATATATAAGAGCAAGCTTGGGATGTGACTGACATGCCTTAAGTTGGATCACATGTGATATACTTATTCATGATGTAGTTCAATTTGGAAACATATGAGTTGGCATGGGGATTTCCAAGTGACTTTGGTGTCTTCTTTCATGTTAGAATTTATCATTGGCTAATTTAAAGTAATTTATCATAGTTATGGTGTAGCAACCACTTTAAAGTGGGGGCATACATTGATGACATATTTTGGAAACAAAACATGGTGATTTTTACTTGTGATGTGTCCTCTTCTTAGTGGTATCATTGGTTTTAATGCCATCCAAGAGTGTATGATATACTAACATGGCATGATGTGAATGAGGCATCCCATGGGAAATGATCTAACACTTTTGACTTTTCCTATCTTGGAGACATTAGGCACAATTCTCCCTAAGAGGAAGACTATTACACAAACAAATAAAAATCCCCTTTAACAATTTTTTTTACAAAAGTATTTGCAAAAAGAATTACATTGTAATTCCTTATTGAAGTTACCAAGAAGATAACTTTGGTATGGTTAGTATGATGAGAAGTCAATACACTAGCATGAATTTCTCATAATATGGTGGGAAGCCGACATACTTGCATGACTTTCTCACTAAACCACTTCGTTGGGACAACTCACCCCATGGATGACTTGAAGTTTCATGGCCCCAAAGTGAGTGCATTTTTAAAGTTGGATCCACCTATCTTATTATTTTATTTCTTCTTAATATCTTTGACATTGTATGTTTGTGTATCTTTTTTTGGTGCATATCATACACCTTTGTGTGTGTCCTTTTTGTGCTTATGATTGTTTGACTTAGGATCTTAGATCATGGGGGCTTGAACACCTTCTCGATCTCTATTATATTAGAACATCTAAATTGGTACACTTGGACCCCTCTTGAATGTCTACTTTAGTGTGAGTTTGAAGTACATCCTCTCACTCAAGTGGGGGCTAAATGTATCATCAAAAAACGTCATTGTGAACATTTTCACACTTGATATGGGAATAACTAATGATAAATTGGACTTAATGTTGCCTTGATATAGTGTTGTGAGGTGTTTTACACATCCACATTAGGACTTGGGCCCATTTTAAGCTAAATAAACTTTAATTTTCCCTCATGTAATGTTGTAAAGTGTATTTATTTATGCATTCACATTAAATTTAGGAGGCTTGTAAATCAAATGGACCTAATCTATTGTTGTAATGTGTTTTACACATTCACATGGGACTAAAGGCCCTTCAAAGCTAAATAGACCCAATTTTTCCTTAAATTAATGCTGTAAAATGTATTTATTTATAGTTTCACATTAGATTTTTGGCCCCTTTGAATTTATGACCTTTTAGTAGGCCCCAACCCCATATTGTGCATACCAAGGCATATTTTTACTAAAAAACTTGATAAGATCAACATATAAGCCTAATTTCCCAGCTCCTAGATATTATAGCTAGAAAAATAGCCCCTATGGGACCCATTTGCAAATTTGGGTGAATGAGTCCCATCCAAGTGGGACTCATTTTTCCAACTTGGAAAATGAGTCCCATTTGGCCTATTTTTAAGTTTTTGAGCAAGAAAAATGGGTTTTTAATTCAATTTTCTTCCATGTCACCCTTGGGGATCAAATTAATAGTCATTTGAGTACATTTCCTATATAAAAAATCCTTCAAATCATTATTTCATCAAGCATTCATGTTATCAAGCCAAGCAATAAAGATACAACCATTCCAAGACTTTACAATATCATCAAGAGAGCATTCAAGATCATTTTTAAGGCATTCAAGGGTAGAACTCTTCATCAATTGTTGCAGAAATTCAAGATACATCATAATTTCAAGCATATTAATCATCAAGCATGTTCTTGAGCTAGTGTTGTGATGTAGCATTGAAGATCCAAAATCAAGAATTGTTCTACACCTATTATCTAAGATCAAGGTCTATATCCTTCATGGACATTTCATGTTGAGTTAGATAATTTTAAGATATCATTTACAAGACATAATTAAAGTATCATTACTCATGTTTCATGTCCTTGATTCATTTTTTCATCATTTTGTTTAATTACCTAAAAGAGGTTTGACCAAGGTAAACCCCTCTTCCCTAAAAACTAACACTTTTGATCTCTTTTTTTGTGTAATTGTAGATCTAGGTGCTTCAAAGACTTAAAGATAATTAAATATTAGGTTACAATGTTTTTGGAGTTGTCTCCCCATTTTCAATTTCATAATCCTCACTAAAAGGTCATCTACAACCCTAAAATCAAATTTTCAAATCTGAGAACCTAGAGGAGCAAATTGAGCAGATTGCGAAGAGAAGGTTCAGACTTTGAATTTCTAGAAAATCCAAATTGGACTCATTTTCCACAAGTGGTGAATGAGTCCCACTATAGCATTTTTGTATTTTTTTTGCATATTCAGATACCTTTTTTCCCAAAAAAAACTTTTATGCTGAAACCCAGATCTAGGACTGGTTCACCTAGGTTGGTGAATGAGTCCCAAAAGGTCAAAAGGTCAAAATTTCCAATGTTTTAGAGCTGCACTTTGCCACTTCTAGATTTCTAGGTGGGAACTATTCATCTTTATGTTTTTCTATTCTATTTTGCTTGCATTCTTAAGCCATTTCATAGATCTTTGCATTGAATTAGGGTTTTCATTACATCTTGCACTTCATTGTCCTTTCCAAGTATAAACTTGGTGGTGAAACCCTTAAAAGTTGTCAAACATCCCCTCGAATAGTTCCTTCAAAAGATCTCTTTCTCTTTTGCATTGAGATCTCAAGAGTTTGTTCTTGAGTAAAATTTGGTGAAAATTTCCCTCTTTTAGGTCCAAATGCATAAAGGTAGGAGAGTACTCCATTTTTCTACCTTTTGGAGGATAGTTTTCAAGGCTAGAAATGGCTACATTCATGTGGTGGAGAAACTCTAGACAAATTAGTCTCTCTACTGCCCTCATGCCCTAGTCATGAAACATGGAGGTGTGGAAATTATAGTGTACACAAAATACTCCAGTAGTGTTGCATTGTGCACATGTACCTAGAATAGAAATTCCTCTCTGAGTATGCTGTGAAAACCCTCTTCTTCAACCTCACTTTCGACTTTGAAAACTTCTATCAACTAGTTAGACAAATGCCTAGAAAGAGGACTACATTTGATTTCCTCAATGATAATGAAGTCATTCATGGACACTCCATCACTATGAGCACTCACCATGTTTGACACTATTGGTTGGAAAAATGAGGTTGTTCCTGTTGAATTTATAGAGGGTTGTCAAGAAATTTGAGCTAAGGTTGATCAAGATGATATGATGGAAATATGATTAGGATTAATTGTTGATGTGATAGGAATTTAACTTGTATTCCCAATTGATTATCTTGCTTGATAACTTGCATGTGTGCCTCCATTCAACCACTATGATAGTTATTTAATGCTTAATTTGCAAAGCATACAAACCACTCAAGAATTGATGGCCACAGGGTAGGAACTTAATCAAGAAATCCTTGAAAATTGCCTAAGGTCTTATCATTAGCAAAGAAATCATGCTGACATTTATTATTTCTTGGCCATCAATTTTCAAGATGGAAATTTAGTGCATTATCATAACTAATTGGTAACCACCAAGAGAGAAACATGACCCCTATATCTAGGAGGAAATCCATTCAACAATGGTCTCATTCATGGAGAATACACTATGATGTAGTCAAGGAACATTAGTTTAGCTTAAAATTTTATTTACCTTTTTATTACAATAACTTTCAATTTATGAGTTGTGAGTTGAAATGTAATGTTGATTGTACTAAACTGTGAGTCATGTGCTATTTATGATATATTTTATGTCTAAAATTTATTTGACTTGATTCATTTCATCTATTGAAATTATGAAATATCTCATTTCTATTACATTTTTTTTGCCATTAATTAATACAATCTATGGGCTAGCTGATTGATGACTTTTAGGATTCATTTTGTATTAGCTATATTTTTATGAGTTAATGTTTGTCACCTTTACTGATTTCTAGTTAAAAGCACATTTATTTATTATTCAAATCATATGAGGGAGTTGTACCTCTTAATTTAGAGGAAAGACGGAAATGCAATTGTGGCCTTTCCAGAGCTATTAGTGAATTTTCACTAGTGCTTATCAGCAAAAGTCATTTATGATAGGCATATTTATCAGGATCCAATTCATTCACTAACAATCCAAAATGACACTATTCTCACCAACCTACTAGATAATCTACAATCTACATGAGATTGGTGAAGAACATGACCTACAACTTATAAAAACAATTGAAGAACTTCCATGCAAGCTATGAGGTGATGATCAAAAGCTGCTTTCCCCAAGCAATGTGGTCCAATAGTTTACTGACATGAGCCATAAGGAGTTTAAAGATAATTTTCAATATCATTGATGGATCAAATTTTTTATCTTCAACTATCATTGAGCAATATGAAATAGTATAATGGGTGACAAAAATCCTATAATACTGTTAGAGATTCAGTGTTAAGAGCCTCAAGAATCATCAAGAATACTTCAATACAAAATGATGAAGTGCAGACAATCTTGAACAAACATGAAGATTTCTTGAGGTAAAATGTTGAAGAAGGTTGATCACACCTTAGATAAAATTTCAAGCTTTATTAATTTATAAGTTTTGTAGCTAGCCAAAGAAAATTTACATGTTACTTGTAAAATTGTAAAAGGATCTAACAACTTTGAAGTCTTCCAATAATTTTGCACTTCAAAGTTGTATAAGTCAAAGTAATTAGAATTTTTCCTAGAATAGCTCTTAGCTCTCACCTATAAATATGAGAGAACTCGTTTGTATTAGTTACCTTTAATCTATTACAATGAAGTGCTCCCAAATTTTAAAACAACTTTGAAAATTTGTGTTCAAATTATGATACTAAATTCAATCAATAAAGAAGGAAAACTTGCATACGAGAATTTGTGTTGGGATCAATTTTGAATGATTTTGAATGTTCTTACATCTTTCATATTGATTTATATTATTATATGATTGGGTTAGTGGTATTTTATTAATTATGGTTAGAGGGTATTCAAGCTTATATTGGCAGAATTTTGTCCCATATCATTT
Source organism: Sequoia sempervirens (assembly GCA_007258455.2). Lineage (NCBI taxonomy): Eukaryota > Viridiplantae > Streptophyta > Pinopsida > Cupressales > Cupressaceae > Sequoia > Sequoia sempervirens. The sequence goes on along the minus strand of VDFB02205149.1, from coordinate 4,360 downwards.
ACTTGGGATTGTGTATGTGTGGAGGATATCTGTGGTGAACAATCTTCAAGAATTTGTTCTTGAAATTGTTTCGTCATGTGGCATAGATCAAAAAAATATTTCTTTGTGCTCCAATATACATTGAATGGTATTTGTGGAACTCATCATTAAAAATAACGAAACAACTTTGTGCCCCTGTGTGTTTTGTGGTTACAAATCTTTTATTATGCTGGTATTCTTAGATTATGCTTTGAAAAATTAAGAATATTGGGAATTACTGCTTTGGTTTTATTTAGAGTTGTAGAGAATCACAAAATAACACCATGGAACATTGTAAACATATTCTCTGAAATAAGATAGAATCATGAATGTAACACACACCCCACATGGTTAAAAAGTGTATATATTGTAAAGTCTAGAATAGTTTACTTTCATTCCAAAGAAGTAGTACAGCGAGCCTCCCCTTTCTAAGAGGGAGAGATTCATCTCATCATAGTTGTGGCTGAAATTCACATTTTGTAATCCATAAAGGGATTATAGAATATTCACCCAAAAAAATTGAATGTAATGATTAGAAGTATTCAAAGGTGTTATATCCAAATGTTCAAGTTCTAGATCGTGTGGTAGTAGATATGTTTGTGATGAGTTGAATTGTCTCTATCTATTACAAATCCCCAGCCAACTCCTCTAAGTCATCTTTAATGAAATGTATATACCTTCAAACTTGGAACCACCAAATAGGTTGGAACCAAACACCTCTGTAGTCTAGAATGATGATTATGTGATTGTGTGTTCAGATCTGTGTGCGAGAAAGAACACCTAAGAGTACTGGAAGTAATGAGTAGAAGGTGTTTCAAATTTCATGTGCTAGAAGTTGTAGGAAGTGAGCCAATCGTTGTGGATGGTAAAGATATATTGTGGTGGTTTCTCTAGCTTCTTTGATGTAGTGAACCTCCTTTTAATTGTTTATTTGTAATAAAAAAAATTGATCTTATTGGCTAGTGAGCCCTTGATAGTGAGCCTTTTTTTTTGGATAGTGAATCCTCTAGGAAATGATCCCTTTAGGTAGAGAGTCTCTTGTAATACTTTTTGGTTTTCATATAGTGAGCTAATCCTCACCATGGTTTTTCAATTATTGGATTTTCCACAAAAAATTGGTGCTCTATTCTGAATGATTGTGGATGTGTTTTTGTTTCATTTGTCTACATTCATACTAATACTTAATAAGGTTTCTAATGTTTTAATGCACAACTAACTCACCCCCTGTCTCAATTGTCATGTTTTTCTAAAATTTATTATAATTATTAGGACTATAATTCTTAGTATGGTTGACATGGGTACATACCTAGTAAAAACTAGTCCTCACTAGTTGTTGTGTGGTTCTCATTTGCTACCCTTTTAGACTACTCACCTAGCAAACATGAGACTTCACTATCCTGTGGTGCCTTGGTTCATGGTTCACCTACAATATATCAATTTATTTTATCTTTTGAGTCATGAATTCCTTGGCTATATATCCTAGTAATATTTTGTAGAGCTTGCTAGTCTGTGTTTCTCATACCATTCTTTTTTGTATCTTATTTGAATTATGCTTGCATTGTGTTTGTTTGCATTTTTTATTGTCTTTATGTTTTTTTTTTTTCTTCATCATGTATGCTTCATGTTTTTTATGCTACATGACATATCATAAATTTTTCCCCCCTTTTCCTTATGATGTCTTGCAATAGGATCTTGAATCCTAAGGGCTTACATTCTCCCCATAGATTCATTTTTACCCAATCTTTTCAATATTTGGATAATTTAACCCCTCTTGACAGTTTATTACTTTAGTGTGTCTTAGAATAATTTCACACTCTCACTAAAGTGGGGGATAAATTTAGCATTGTAAATTGTCAACCTTGACAATTTCACACCAGGTTTTATTCCCCTATGTACTTGGACCTAATTGTGCACCTAATTTCTTATATAACCAATCAATACATTCATCCTCCATCTAATCCACCACAAACTACATTACCATATGTGTAGCAATTAATTCAATTCTTACTAGCTATATCCATATCACAAAAAACACTTTCTCAACTAACCATGATTCCATCACATACTTCACATTAAAAAAAATCTTTTTAAATAAAAAATTCTTGTAGGTGTTCATATTAATCATTCTAATATTTGTTCTTTGCCTCTATAAATCATATTCACTCATTATTTGTGCATAATTTATGTCTTCTATTGTTTCAAGAGTCTTGAATCATGATTCTCTATTGAACACTCTACATATTTTTAGTATCACCAAGGTACATTCCATAAATTAGTTTTGTAGTTTTATGAGAGCCTTATAGAAGTTTTTATGAAATTAGTTATAGATTTCTCTTAGGAACATTTCAATTTGGAGTTTATTTTTATTATTTATATTAATATATTTAGGGTAATTAAATAAATAATTAATAAGTACAAGTTCATTTATTTTTAATCTTATTTTCAAATATTAAATCATAAATTATATATACTTTTTATAGATGCATAGTTAATTTTTGTAGTGATATGAGAGTTTTGTATGAATTTTAGTAATATTTAATTTATCTTAGGAAAATTTTAGTTTCAATTTTATTTTTTATTGTTCATATTACTAAATTTAGATGAATTAATTAAATATAATTAATTCACCTATTAATTTCAATAAATTAGGGTTGAGTTAATAATTATAACAAATATTTTAAAATTAAATATAGAGGATTGTGGGACATAGCTCTAGAATTAGTGATTTGAAGTTGTTGATGGGCATAATTTTTTTTCCACTATCTATGAATTTGACACCCTCAATAGGGTTACTATTTCAGATTTTGTTATGATTCAAAACCTCTACAATTCTATCTTGAATAGTATGAGATGGATTTGGATTGTTACAAATTGTATCCATGTCGCACAGATTTGACCTTATAAAATATAGAATATCAAATCATGATTTTCACGATCGTCACTAATGCATATGCTTGTAAGAACTATGGTGTTAATAAACACTACTATGTAATCTACCAAAATTCATAAGGTTTTCATTATAATATTTGAACCACCTAGATCAACCAATTTTTAATACCCCTAAGATAAGACTCAAACAAAAATTCTACAAACCATGCCTATATTTAATTCTATATCCATTACAAAATCAAAGTTTCCAATAAGTTTTTATTATCCTTTTGGTTAAAGTTACCCCCTTACTATCCGATGTAGTTTTTGGACCAAGTTGACAATGTTATTGTATCCAACTTTAAGTCAAGTACCTCGATGTGTTTTTTAAATTATGATAAAAAAAACTATAATTTTATAAAATTTTATATTGTGAATGTTCTTTTATGTTTATGTTAAGGAAAGGAAAATATCAATAAGATATTTAGGTAGAAAGATGTGAATGTGGGTTTTTTATCCTTAAAATGTTAGTGAATGATTTATAGATTTTTTATGATATTGTGATTAATGGACTAACTACCTTGTTATTTTAATAAGTTAGATGAGGAAAATTAGTTTTTTTGCTCCTAAATAAGGAGGTAGAGCATCATCAGGGAGAAGGAAGTAGATTCAAGATAATTACCTGAGCACCATGAATGTGAGAAATCACACACACAAATATTAAAAAAGGTCTTGTTGCTTATATTTTTATAATAGTTTCCTTGAGTCATGAGTGAAATGGTACCTTATGTTGCAATGTTATTTTGGTTGTGATTGTTCTTGTCTCATTGTTCATACTACATTGATAAGTCATTTGACTTCACATCTCATGTTATCTATGTATATCACATATTTAGATTATTTGTAATAGTATATATAAAATTATATAAATATCTGTCTCTACACACACACAAATATGTACACACAAACACATATATAAATATTAAATACATATTCATATGTATAATTATTACATATATAAAATTTAATTATATAAATTATATAGAGCATATATATTCACATACACACACATATACATATGATAGATACAAGCATATATAAATATATATTTTAAAATATATAGCCAATGTGAGAATTCTAATGACAAAATATACCGTGATTTTAAATGTAGAGATCGTCAAGTGGTGAAACTCCATGAAGTGGAGAGTATGGTTAGTATAAATGGTATTTACTTCACATAAAGTGAATTAATGGGAGTCTTGAAGACTCGGAGAATGGTAGAGAGTGAAGAGAAGTAGCAACATACATAAAACTAAGAAAAAACCAATGGTTGCAGTTGGTAAAAAATAAAGGAAAGAGTGAGAAGTGAAAATAGTGGTCACAAAATTGGAAGGAATTCTCTCTTTCTCTCCTTACCTCTCTCTTTCTCATTCTCTCATCCCCTCTCTACTTCTCTCCATCTCACCACTCTCTC
>VDFB02205148.1:0-10257 GCA_007258455.2 Sequoia sempervirens | reverse complement strand
ATCCATTCTTGGCAATGGGAATCTATACTTCACTATGATCCTATTGAATTCTCTTGAGTCTATACACATTCTTCACTCTTCATATTTATTTGGTGCCAGTACAGTAGGTACTGCACATGGGCTTAGGCTTTCTCTAATCAATCCCTTCCTCAACAATTCTTGTATTTGTCTATTCAGCTCCACATTTTCTACATGTGTCATCCTATGTGTCACTTTGTTAGAAAAACTTTCTCTAGGTATTAGATCTATATGTTGAATGATGCTCTAGACTAGTGGTAAGCCATCTGGTACATTCTCCGATATGATATCTTCATACTATGTCAATAGGTCTGCTACTTCTTCATTTGTCGTAGAATTATCTACTTGTGGACTAATGCACTTCTTTGGAATAAATGAAAAACACATGTTCTCATGCCTCAATCCTTCAAAAAACTTCCTTCCATCTACCAAACATAGTCTGGCAGTGCCACATATCCTCCTCCTCCAAAGTTATCAATTTAATTCTCTTGCCATTTGAAGTCACACTATAGGTATTTCTTCTTCCATCATGTATTGCTTTCCTATCACATTGCCATGGTCCTCATAATAGTAAATGGCATGCATCCATAGGCACAATATCACACAACACTTCATCATTATATGATCCTATATGAAATTTCACCAAACATTGCTCATTCACCAAGATCTTATGTTCATCCTGAATCCATGATATCTTATAGGGATTTTGGATGTTTCAAACTCTTCAAATTCAACTTGGTAACCATCTCTTTTGAAACTAGATTATTTGTACTACCATTATCAATGATAACTTTACATACCTTTCCTCCATATTTACATCTTGTTCTGAACAAATTCTTCCTTTGTGGTTGTTCCTTAGTCACTTCTTCATGCATCAAAGCTCTCCTCATTACTAAAGATTTTCCCTTCTCTAGTTTCCCAACTGAATTAGGGGATCCAATAGGTTCTTCATCCGCACAATTTGTTCTTCCAATATGCTTAGTCCTCTTACCGGTACTTCCTTGACAACATTCAAATCCTCTATGTCCTTCACCTCCACATTGAAATGGGTTCCTCTGAATGGTATCTTCTTATCTATCTTCCTTCATCTCTCCTATATCTATCATTGCAATAGGAATTATGACCTCCTCTATCACTGCGGTAGAAATTTTTGTCCTCTCTTCCTCTATGGTATGAATTACTATCTGCCTCTTCATTGTGGTAGGGTTTACCATCCTTGTTTTTCTCTACATAGGGTCTTCTCTCTCTAGATTGTGATCCACTTAGACTCTGGAATCTTCTTCTTACACTCCTTTGTCTTTGTTCAAACTTCTTGTTCATCTTTTCTTCTACATTCAGTGCAAATTGATATGATTCTTCAACTGTTGTCATCTTTACTAGGCTCAGTTCTTCTTGGATATTTGTTCTCAATCCATTGATGTACTACATAACCTTCTCTTTGCTTGCTTCATTGTGTCCAACTCTAATGACCATCTTGTAGGATTCCTCAGTATACTCTTTCATAGACTTCTCTTTTTGCCTCGGGCTCTGTAATCTTTTAATAGTTCAAGTTCATAATCTATAGGTATGAATTGATTTTCAACTTTTTCACCATCCTATCCCACTTTGTGATTTTCTCTTTTCCTCTTATTTCTTTCCAATTGAACTTATTTCCACCATATAGCAGCATGTCCTTTCAACTTATTTTTTGCAAATCTCACTCTTTTCGGATCTTCAATTTCTTCATGCTCAAAGTATTCCTCCATATCATGGATCCAATCAATCAATTCCTCAAGGTTTAAATTTCCCGTGTAATTTTGAATTTTGATTCTAGGCCTCTTACCAATCTTGGAAATAGCTTTCAACATCTTTACTTGGTTTGAATCTTCTTCTTCTTTATCTTGGGTTTTTTCATTTTGATTTGTAGTATGATCTAATTCATCATCATCACTTTTGTCTACATGTCTAGGGTTTACACCTCTCCTATCCTCTTCTACAAAATCTAATCAAACTCTCATTGCTCTCATCATCTCTATCATTTCATCCATTCTTCTAGCAACATTCACCATAGCAGGTGCTCTCCTTGGATCTGGTGCAACTGCCACAATTTGATGATCTAGCTACAAGGGTTTCAACTGCCTCATTATCAACGCTTAGTTGAAAACACATGCAATCTACCTCTTGAGTTGATGATCTATTCACCACAAGGAATTCCTTCTTAGTACTTGCAAACTTGCTCTGATACCACTTGGTGTAGTCATAAATGGAGGGTCCAGAAAGGATTGTCCAACCATGAAACTTAGAGTTCAACACAGGGGAAAGATAACACAATAAATGATTGACAATAAACAAGAATTATCATTGATTCAGTAACTTACAATCTTACATGCATCACATTCCTCATATGCGGAATAACTAGGGCTCACAAGCCTATCACACGAGCACTACAAATATTACAATTGGCATGGGATGACTTTAAATATATTCTTTTTGTGAACTTCCTAACTATTGATTCACTTCTAATGGATTACAAATGATCTTAAATATGAATCTCCAACTTCAATTATGATTTGAGACTGTGAAGATATGTGAACTATTTCAATAGTTTTGTTTTATATTGAAGCATATAGAGTATGTGGATAATATTTTTAATCTTTTACTTGATTATTTTTGTTTTTGTAATAGCTATGGAGAGAACTTATTATAAATTTAAAGTACCTTTTGCATTGTTTCATGTATTTATGTGGTAAGTTTCATATTAATAATATTATTAAAACTTTATTTCAATAAATTTTATTTATTGTGAGTGTTTGAATATGTCAAAATGAGACAATGATGTATAACTATATAGTTTGGTGTAAATTAAATAAAGTGAAAATACTATCCTTATTGCATAAATTTATGATTTTAAAATATAGATATGATATTTAATCTATAAATATAATGTAGATTAAATAATGGAAGCATAAATAGTTAATGTAATTCTTTGCATTGTGTTTTCATGTTCATTTTCATGAAATTGGTAAATAGACTTCAAATAGGTTAAAATTTTAGGATTATTGTGGTGACCATAAAAGAATACCTAGAGGATCCATTGGCTCTTCCATATGATATTCTACATATCTTACTCTATATCTTGTATGCTAATTAATGACTAGAAATAATCAAGCCTCTCACATTCAATAGTTGGGTGATTATGCTATATTAGAAACCTTGGGACAAGATGAATCTCACTTCACTATTCATTAAACATGTGCATATTGTATAGATATTATTGTATTGCATCTCATGCTAGAACAATGGACTACAAAAAAATAAACAGGATTTTAAATTTGTGTTCTATAATCTAGTAATAAACAATATATGATTTGCAAAGTATCTTCTAGATAATCATGTAGATCACTATGGAGTTGTCCTAGAAGATGAAATGTGTAGGTTCCCAACCAAATTAAAATAGGATTTTCACATAAAATAAGTGGATGCCTAACAAATTACCTCGTGGATCTAGATTATTATAATTTTCCAAGGTTTGATTTTTACTCTTGTGTTTATGATTATGCCTCTAAAGTGATTATGAATTATTCTTGTATTATTATCACATGTAATCATGGCTCATATACTTGAGTGGGATCAAGTGGTTGATGACATAGTGCATCACAAAATTTCTTAATACAGACAACCTCAAGGAAAACAATTAATATGTGCCTCTGGTGTTGTGATAAGGAAGGATCCAGGATGATCATACAAAAACTTAGTGGATTGCTCTCTCCATTAATTTCATAACCATCATTATTGTAAAGATACATGAATTTATATAATTGCATCATTACTTCAACAATTTTTTGATCTTCATATACTCCACACTACATTTTAATGGTCATTCTCATATAAAATAGTTTACTAAAGATGATGTACTATTTATATGTCTCACTTATAACAAAAAAAAAATTCACTTATAGTGTAGAAATCAAAACTAATCCACATTACATATAATGGATTTGTTACAAAAGATATACAAAGCTCTTTGAACTATCATTAAGAAGATAATAAAGATACTCAAATTGTATAGCCATCACATAATATAAAAAGAAAAATATAGATAATTAAAATTGTATATAGCCATCACATAATAAGTAAAAAGAAAATATAGAAACAACGTATCACACAATATTCTATCAACAATTACTCACCATCTATAAATACTATAATAGAAAACCACCAAAATATGACTGCATTAACTATTTTATTATGACAACCTCAATATCCACTCAATTGACAAAAACCATAATCCAAAGCTACACCCCACATAACTTTCTCCTTCATCTTACGACATAACTGTTACAACTTATATGATATATACAAATGGCTGTAATTCAAACACCAAAACTCATTTTCTACCATGATTTTGCATTTCACAAGCAAGCAGCCACCATCGAAATCCAAAGTCTTTCATCAAAATTTGTTCAATATGCATAGTTGTGGATAACCACATCCTTGTCAGAGATAAGTCTCAGTCCACAACATTTAGACATGCTGTTCGATATGAGAAGGATTTATATCTCTTCTGCCTACATGTTCTAATAATACTCGTGCATCACAATTTTTTTCAGTTTGTTTTCCCTTTCTTTAAGACAAGACATTTATGTATTCCAAATGTCTGTGTTGCAAAAAAATAAGCAATATGTTGCACGTGGAAGGATCTCCTCGTCTACCATTCAAACTTTGCCTAGCTCACATAATTAAATGTAATTCCACTTAGTACTAATTATTTTTGATTAAACATTCAAATTAGCAAAGAAATAATGGAAGCTCATGGAACTTGCAATTTCTGATTATTCTTATGACCGTAGTGGAGTAGTCCTTTTAGGATTATTGTGTAGTGAAATAATATGTAAAAGTATTATGCTACAATGATTATTTCCTTCCTCGATGACAATATATTTTATATCTTTAATAAGATTTTGTATTTAAATAAGTTATCCTATCTTTATGAATAAAATCTTGAGACCTTAATGACAATGCTTCAATGATAGAGGATTGTTAATGTAATTCATTATGACAATATTTCTCTCATTTATGGTAATCATTGAATTAATTATGATTATCAATAGATTAATGTTAGAGATTGAAAGTAGCAAGGTTCCCAATGCTATGATTAGCAATGGTATTGATGATATAAATTTCCTCTTAATAAGATAAGATATTATAATAGTTCCATGATAATTTATATATTTCCTTAATAGTATTGGTTATCATGATGCTTTTGACTTGAGAAGACCTATATAAGACAATATACAATATTAATGTTTCTAAGATTAAGGATACTCATGATTTCCATGACCATATGTGTAACCACGCCTATTAAATGGTTATGGTCATATAGGTAAATGCATGGAAATGGGGGACCAAAAGGGGTCTTAAGTGGTTATTTTTTTTTTAAATCAAGAAAAATCGATCTTCGATGAAAAAGTGAAGATAGTTATGCTCAAAATAAAGATACAACAAGAACAAGTGTTGTGCTCTAATATACTTTCTAAGTTATTATTTTTAAATGGTGGAGATTAAGGGGTTCAAATAGGGGGGTCATTCAAAGTTTTCATTTTGCCATAAAAAACATAACATAGTGTCTACTATGGTCCCCCTAAAATGTTAACATTTTTTTTAGTATTTCAAGAATCACTTCGATGAAAATTAGTTAGCACCATGTAGTTTATGCTCAATATTTTACAAGTTTTTTAACGAATATATATAATTTTTTTACTCATTTTCAAAGTGGAGACATCTTGATAAATAAACAATTGACCATGCACCCCCCCTAATTTTTTAGAAATTAATTGAAAATATTTTTTTAATGTGTATAGAATAAACTCTAGTTCGTAAAAAATCAATTTTTTAAAATTTTGATGAACAAGTAAAAAATAAAACCAAAAATACCATACATAGGTTTTTGACACACTAACAAAAAATAAAAATAAAGATCAAAATACCCCGTTAAGGGGGTTGTGTGCATTAAGGCCAAGTTCTCGAGAATCAAAACAAAGTGGTGACCACTAGGAAAAGGATGAATAAAATTAGACTTCGATGGAGCATCCAAGGGGAACCCGACCTATCGAGAGTCAATTCCATCTTCAGAGATCATAGTAGAGATATATTGAAAGAAAAAAGCTACCCTCTAAAATTAGGAACAAAAAACAAAGAAGAAATAATGACAGTTAAACTCAGTCTCGAAGAAGGAAAAAAGTTAGGCATAAAGAGATTAGAAATTGAAGGAGACTCATTGATAATAATTAATGTGATTTAAAATTGCCAAATTCAAAATTGGAAGTTGAGTTCAATCATTTGGGGGAGTGCCTAAGGCTCCTTGATGACTTCATAGAGTTCAATTTAACACACACATATTGTGAAGGAAATTCAAAGGTTGACCGTCTTGCCAATGAAGCAGTTGAGATCAAGAGATCTTGAGCCATATGCAGAGTACATCAAGGGTGGCATTCACATGCAAGATGGCATGGGGTCATACAACATCATTGCTTGAATTTTCAAATAGGTGGTGCATAAGTACATTGCTTTAAAAGGTGGTAGATTTGTTGTAGATCTCATAAGAATTAATGATCATGGCAGGTTGTGAGAGAATAGCAAAGGATTTTTCTCCCATGGCCCGTGTGAGGGAGTAGCTCATGAATTTATTTAAATCGCATCTAAAATAAAAGGATGGGAATTCTATTGAGTTTTTGGGATGTAAGTGAGTGCGAAGGGATGGATACTCCAATGCATCTCACTAGCCACAATAGGTAGATGGAATTCTTGGGTGAAGTGTCAGAATAGAGGTTGAAAATCATTTAAAGGATCACAATGGGAGGACAAGGAAGTTGATCAAATGGGTTCTAGGGGTAGAATTCTTGGTTGATGATAGCTGCTACAGAGTCAACACAAATATCTCCTTTCATTTTTTTGCTTCTCTCCTAGACCTAGGAGAACCCAACCATACCATCCGAGAACTCTTTCTAGTCCTCTTTAAGAAAAATTACTTGCAAGGTTTGGAGGAGGTGTTAAGGGTGGCCAGATCTAGCGTTGGGTTGCCAAGACCAAGAGAAATAGCAAAGGTGGTGAGAGAAGCTATGGCGGTAGAATGGTTACCTTCCTTGGGGAACTTCCACACTCAAACCTCACTGCAACATCAAGTACTGGTAGAGAAAGGATGTCAATACCTAAAAAAGGTAAGAAATTTGGAGCTCGTGTTTGATTTGGAGTGGCTGAAAGAGTTCAATGGTATGGTGATGGAAGGTGGAATCTACGAGTCTCATGTGGCAGTTTGATGATGTAGTTAAGCTATCATAGTAAAAATTTATTTTTTAATGCTCATGTCTATGTAACCCTTGATCAGTAGTATAACAAGAAGCTAAGACTATATACAATCATTTTGTAAAAAGATGTAAATCTCTATTTTAAGTTAATATATGCAACATAGTTGCCCTTACCTAGCGAAAAAATAAAAAAAATAAAGATTAAAACCTTAATATATTTGAAACGTAGAAAAAATACATGGTTAGAAAGCTAAGAGAGAGCTCAACACTAATGTGGTTTTTTTTTAACTTTACATTGAAATAGTATAAACTTGATGGAGAGCACACTCCAGATTGTGTCATATTTTAGAATTCACAAAAAACATGCCTTAGAACATTGATATGTAAGTCCACCCCTTTGGATTGGATGCCCAAGGTAAATCCAACCCTAAGGGTTGGAAATACACAAACCAAATAAAAACATGAGTGTATTATAACATGCTAGTATTATAATGTGCTTACGTTTGTGTGAAGAAAAAATGAAACCTACCTCTTCATCTCTATCTCTAAGTATCTATCTAGATATTTGTATCGTTTGCTACATCTATCCCCTTATCTCTCTACATATCTTATCCCTCTCTATCTATCTATATCTCCCTATATATATATATCCCTCCCGCCCTCCCTTCCTCTCTCCATCTCTAGACCTATCTCTCCTCACGTTTGTGTGAAGAAAAAATGAAACCTACCTCTTCATCTCTATCTCCAAGTATCTATCTATATTTTTATCATTTGCTACATCTATCCCCTTATCTCTCTACATATCTTATCCCTCTCTATCTATCTATATCTCTCCCTCTCTCTATATATATCTCTCCCTCCCTCCCTCTCTAGACCTATCTCTCCACCTCTCCCTCCCTCCTTCCCTTTCAACTTCACTCTATCTAACATCTCTCTCCTTATACCTCACGATATCTCTTTATATCTCCCCCTCTCCTCTCTCCCTCTATTTATTTATCTCTCTATACCTCTCTCTCTCCATATCCCTCTAGATATCTCTCTTTCTAACTCCCCCTCTCCCCCTCTCCCCCTCTCTTTATTGGAATTCTAATATCAATTTACAACACACTTCTGTTTTTTAGAATTATAAAAGATGGTAAAAAGGTATGGGGATCTTGTGATTCAGGGCCCACATACTCTGTTTTTCTTTGTAATATGTGTTTTATCCAACATATCTAAACACACTTTTTATGGTGTTGAAAAAATATCAATCATTTTAAAACAATTTCACTACCTTTTTTGCTTTGTCAATATATAGAAGAGCAAAATTGCATGTTCTTAGATTGAATTTGATTATATGAATTAATATTTTTACATTCCTAGTGTTGGAAATATAATTGTCATTTTTTTGGTTTGAATTTGATAATATACAATTGTTGTTTTCATATTTTGTACTAATTCTATTAGATTCATATATAACCAAACATCATACCAAGAAAATTGGCAAAAAAACTCAAATTTTTGAGGAGTGTGAATCAAAAAATGAACTAGACAACATTGTGCAATTGGTGAATTTCAATCTCAGAGTTTAAGGTATGTTATCTTTACCTTTATACCTTTTTCTCATGCCATCTTTTCACCATATTTCATGTGCTACACATCATAGTGCTAATTCACTTCATTACAACCCAATTGTTAACCCAAAACACATAGCCATGAAGAAGAAAACAAGTGACCAAAGTCTCCATGCTATAAATCCTCCATTTTTTTCTCCTTGATATACATCAATATGTGCCATTTCAACAAAAGATGACTCATAGGATGATTGCATGATATTCATCATTTTCAAAGCTTATTGTTTTTTTCTTAAATAATATATCATTTTTTTCCTAAGAGAAAAATGATCATCCCAATAGTGCAAGGTTTAAATTAGCATCAACCATTTACATAACTTCAAATTCCATGTAGAAATTACACCTTGAATACCAATTTTATCATCTTGAAGCAATCTAATACTTCTTTTTTAGTTATTTTCCATGAAAAAGATATGTGGTGATATAATTAGTACAAGATGACTCATTTCATCATATACCTTTTTAGTCAAAATGTTGACTCTTTTGAGTAATACTCAATTTATAATATAATCATAGGTACTAAAACAATAGCCTTTGACCTAGATATTTATACTAATTTAAATCAAACTAATTATTATTTCCCAAGCATATAGGATTATTCAAAATAGCTTAACAGGTGATTTAAAAAGAATATTCATTTAAAGCCTTTATTAAATTAAAAAAGAGTTAGGACTAAGGGTTTTTAACAACTTCAAGGATGACCATTAATGTGTGTTGTTGGTGTTGTGGTAAGGAAGGACATAAGATGATCGTACAAAAACTCAATGGACTTCTCTCTCCACTCAAATCATAATCATCATTATTATAAATGTACATGAAATTCTATAACTACACCATTATTTTAGAAACCATGTGATCTTCATATACTCCATGCTCCATTTTAATTATCATTTTCATATCAAATAGTTTACTAGAGAAAATGTATTTATGTCTCATGCATAAATATTTTTTGCACTTACATTGAAGAGATCAAAACAAATCCACATGGCATATAATGGATTTATCCAAAACATACACAAAGCTCATTGAACTATCATTAAGAAGGCAATGACAATACTCAAATTATGTAGTCATCACACACTACAAGAAAAAAATATATTGTTGATGCTTATTCATATCTATAAAGTTATTTCAATAGATACAAAAAAATAAGATTGTGGCGGAAATATATGACTACATTAACTATTTTATTATCATATGTAGGGATGATAACTTCAATACTCACTCAATTGACAAAACTATAATTCCCCACATTTCACTGTATGATTATTATAAATTAATATATAATTTAAAATAATTGTAAAATAACATGATTAAATAATTGTTGGTTGGCTATTGTTAGT
>VDFB02205147.1:0-27843 GCA_007258455.2 Sequoia sempervirens | reverse complement strand
CCCCTTTCAAGATAAAGATTAAAGATGTTCAGGTGGAGGAAGTGGAAGAAGCAGAGAAGCAAAGAAAGCCTATTTCCAAGAAAAGGAAACACATTTCAAAGACAAAGAAAGCTGCAAAGGGTGAAACTAAAAAGTAAGAAAAAGAGGCTAGCATTTCTATGCCTAAGAGAAGAAGAATAGTAAGGTTGTCATAGAAGGAGAAGGAAACTTCTAAGGCAGGAGATGAAGTTGACCCACCAGTAGTAAATGTGGAAATTTCAGGAGAGAAGACACAGGTGTACATGAGAAGATCAAGGACTCCATCTCCTAAAGATGGTGTACTAAATAAAAGTGCTCCCACAGCTATTCTTGCCACTGAGCATGATAATATCCCTCCTTCTCATGAATCTCACAATACACCAAGTGAACCCAAGGATGCTGAGGATTATCAAGATCAAGAAGGAGAAGGATTCCAAGAGGGTGAACTCTTTAGTACTAAAGTAGAAATAGAGAAGGTGTCACAGTCTCCTCTGGTGACTTATGAGGATTTTCCTATAAGAAGTGAAGAGGAAGTGCCAATCAGGACTCCTTCACCAGTGCATGAGAAAGAAGAACATGATAAGGGAAAAGAAGATAAAGTTGAAGAGATTCCTAAAAAGCAAGATTTGAATGAAGAAGTACCCAAGGTTCACCAGGATGTGGTTGAACAAGGTAGTGTACAATCGGATTCCATAGTGCCTGCTTGGTTGGATAGAGAGTTGAAGAGTAAGCAAGTTGTAGTGTATGACACTCTCCCTAACTAGGATGAATTGATGGAAAGCATAGGAAAAGTAAAAACAAAGAAGAAGGCCAGGGTTATTTCAAATATTGAAAGAGATAGCGCAAATAATAGAGTGGTCCACATTGCTACTCCTGCTCCTGACAAGAATAAAGATGATGTGACTGGTAGTGACTACAGCGTGTAGACTATCAACTTAGGGACTACTTCCATGGAACAGGAAATTGAAGAATATGAAGGCTTTAGTGTTATAATCTTGGGTAGATTGAGAAAAGAGGTGCAGACCAAGCAAGAATTGAAGAGAGAGAATGATAAACTTAAGAGTTATATGCAAGACTTGATGAAGCCCTTGCAATCTATTAGTTCATCATCGTCTACTACAAGCTTCCTACCACAAGAAACAATAACTAAGTTGGAGGTAATGAAGACCACTACTCATGCCACAACGAGTTGGTTGTAGGGAGTGCAAGCTAAGAGAGATAATGCTATCAAGGACATCCTTTCAATCGGTGGAGATGCTATGAGGTCAATAGATTGGTTAAGGGATGTATTAGCTCAGGATAAGGAGGATGTGGATCTCTTGTTGTAGAAGACCAAAATCATCATGGAATACACTAACAATAAATTGGTAAGTGATGGAATTCTTCCTTCCTCCAAAGCTGTAGAACCTTGGGAATGGTTTGAAGTTTTGCAAATAAGGCAAAGGGTTTTGAAGAAGGTGTATAAGTAGAGGAAACAAATTGAGGACACCCTAACAGAGATCTACAACAAATGCATTTCTCTCTTTGAGGTTATGACAGGAATAAAAAGGTTTGCACCAAAACATCTGAGCTTGGAATAGTTGAGAAAATGGTGGTGAGATGTGTATTCCCCAATCAATGAGGACCTAGTCACTAAACATCAGTTAGATGATGTAGCCACCTATATTGCAGTAATGGATAAATATCAAACCATGAAGGTGGACTGGGATAAAGTTGTCAAGCATTCAAGAGAAGACATTAAGTCCATTAAAAGGAGAATTAAAGTATTAGCTATGCCACCTATAGCCAACTTGGACAAGATATTTTTGATGGTACAGGATAGGATGGGGTGAGATAAGGACAAAGGAGAAGGAAGTTAATACAATGCCTCATTGAAATTTGTGCTTCCCATTATTTTTTTCCTTCTTTACATGCATTGGACCGAGCTATGTTGGAGATCCCAAACTGACCTAGATGGAGTGCATGCATTTAATGCACACTTTACTTTATTTTGACTTCCTCTTGGCCGACTTATTTTGTTGCCATTTATTATTGTAAACCCTAATTGGGCCAACATATCTTGGGGGTTTCTATAAATATGGCATTTTTCCTCATTTGTAAGGGCTAGATAGTTTTACTTGGAGGAAATTAAGCAGTATAGCAAGAGCTAGAGTTAGGAGTTAGTCTTATTTTCAAGCAATTGTTGTAACAGAAGACTAGAATTTTGCTACTTTGGCTGATTTAATGCAAGTGAAGACATTGTGATTTGGTGCCTTTCTTGTGCTGAATTTTATCTAGCATGGTTCCTATGATTCTATCTTTGAAGTTGGTTAAGTTTATTTGATGTATGCTAGGTTTAATGTTAGAGTAATTAATAGTGTTTATGATTTGATGCTTGAGGTGTTGCAACAACCTCTAGTCCATTATTTTTGTAGCTAGCATATTGTTAGTTGCTTTGCAAAGTTAGCATGGACTTAAATTTGTTGTACTTAGTTCAATTGTGGATATCTATTCATTCTGATTGCAATAGGGTTGTTTTGGATGAATGTTCATAATTTCAAAATCTTCAATGTCTTAGAATATTGCACTGTTTTTGTAAGATTGTAGATTCATCTGGGTCAAGCAAAAATCAATTTCTGAGGGATTGGTCCATTTCAAGTGTTTTATCATTTACATTGTTAATCTTAGGAATAGAACTAATCTTAGAAATATCTTTGAAACCCTTATCTTTTTGCTATTTCTTTGTTATTTGAGTTAGATTTAGGATTTTAAGTATCACCATATTGCAAAATTTGATAAGCTTTGAGATTCAACATTTTCTTGTAGTAAGGTCCCTTTGTGATTACCAACATTTTCACATTTATCACTGAGTTGTTTATGCATTGTCAAGACCTGACATTAGAGACCTTGGGGTTATCTCTTGAGGCTTGCTGATAGAGATTTACCTTTCAAGAGAGATAGGATTTCCATACTCTGTCTGAGTTATTGTTGTGCAGAAAACACCATCAACAGAATGGTGCTAGAAGGAGGGCCTGAATAAGCAAGCTGGATCGATTTATGTCTGCCATTTCTCCTGAAAGATTTAGAAGAAGAACCAGATCAACTCTAGGGGAAGAGGAATTTCAAGAGATGCAAGCTCCTACTAGGTCAAGAAGGACCAAAAGAAGGGGTGAATCATCATCCACCCAACCACTTCCATCATCCCCATAATCTTCATCTTCATCAAGTCCATCCTCATCTGATTTAGAAGCCATTCCTATTCTGCAGCCCCAACAAGCCATAAATCATCCATTACCACCTCCACCTCCACCAATGGCTTTCCTTGCCAACAAGCCATCTCCCTTGACCTTCAATAATTACAATGTTATTCCCAAGAACCCAGAACACTTTTGTTCCAAGTTCCATGTTAATGACCCCAATAGAACTGTTGAGGAACATGTCAGGATTTTTTAGACTTGCCTTAAAGATAGAGGAATCAATCATGAGAATGTAGCATGTAGGCTCTTTCCTTATTCCTTAGGAGAAGATGTGTTCTACTGGTACAATCACTTGCCTCCTGTGTCTATTTAGAATTGGGCTGAATTAGAGACTACATTCCTACAGAAGTTTAGGATTCCCATTAGTCCAAATGAGTTTTATCTTTAGTTCGCCAATGTTAAGAGAAGTAAATGATCCTATAGGGTCCTTTAACAATAAGTTTCATCACGCTTATACCTGATTGCAGGCCCCTTATGCTATTGACAAGGCCACTACTTTAGAAGTCTATTATGAGGGTCTTGATAGTCTGATAGCCACCTTCATGAAGTGGAGAAACAATCCTCCTACTACCCTACTTGATGCATACACAAAAGTTGTAAAGGTTAGCATTGTTTTAAGACAACACTTATCTAGACCTATACCATCACTAGGACTCATTGCTCACCTTGGGAAAGTCCCAACTCTCAATTAGACTCTCGCCAATCACACTCCTATCATGAATCTGATACCTCAATTGCCTCTGGTTCCTCACCCAGGACCTCCTATGAGTCAAGTTCCACACACAATCAGGTACCCTCAACAAAATGTAAATCAACCTTTTCATCCACAACCTCATGCTAGTTTTCCCACATATCTACAGAATTCTAAAGTATTGAGCCAGTCACTGAATATTGGTACTACAGTAGGATATCCTCAAAATAAT
This sequence comes from Sequoia sempervirens, assembly GCA_007258455.2. Lineage (NCBI taxonomy): Eukaryota > Viridiplantae > Streptophyta > Pinopsida > Cupressales > Cupressaceae > Sequoia > Sequoia sempervirens. Next base: position 23,666 of record VDFB02205147.1, on the reverse strand, counting down.
GCAAATCAGCCTCCATATAGAAATCCTGACAAGGAGAGATTGGATGAACTGACTGAACAAGTGCAGAAGCTGAACATGGAGGTGACTTATTTGAGAAACCAGAACAGTCAACTCCAGGCTACTCAAAGAAGTATGTAGTCCAATCATGATAGAGAAAATCAGGAAACTCAACAAGGACAACATTTTGATAGGGGAAAACATCCTGAAAGTGGACATAATTATGACAAAGGACAAAATTATGATAAAAGACAATCTTCAGGCCAAAAATTTGATAGGGGGAAAGCTGGTGGACAAGGGTTTGATAGGAGACAGCCACCCAGACAGAAAAAAACTTGGAATACAAGGCCTAACAATGGAGGTGTCCCCACCCCATTGGATCAGCTAGTCAATCAAGGAAAACCTCCAAGTGGTGTATATTTAGCTGAAGTTACTCTATCAAGATGGTGTAGGCTCCATAAAACAAGTCAACATTCTGAGTTAGACTATCTAGAGTTCCAGACAACAGCTTCAATCTTTCAATATGAGGTGGAGAATAATGTGAGTAATCAGGAGATGATGCCATCTACTCCTTATGATTCATCAGTGTTGGTGCTAAATCATGCTCCTTTTCCATAGAGCAAGGAGAATGTGCTTGAAGAAGAATCAGGCCAATTTAAGGAAGAGGTGGATCAGGTGTGCAATGGAGATGAGATTACACAGTTGTTTGATGAAAATCCTATGAATAACAATGGCCCCATGGATGAAGAAGAAACTTATATTGAAGAGGTGTAGACATTCCAACGACCTGTTAAGAAATATGATTTGAGGGATCTGTCCCACAAACATCCACGGGATGGAGGCCCCTTCACCACTTCTATTCCTCCAAACAACTTCACTATGCCTCCAGATCCTAATGCCAGCAATAATCCAACATATCCTCATGTGTCTAGGCATTACTTATCTAAGGATCAAGGACCAATGGATCTGTCAAAAGGGCGAACTACTGAAACAAGCAAAAATAAAGTAGTGGAATACCTAAAAGAGGCTCCTGCTAATCTGAGTGCAGAACAACTAGACACATATGTTGTAGAAGAACTCAAGAAGCTAAAGGTAAGTCTCTCTGCAATTGATTTATTAAGAGTTCCAACCATTAGAAATGCAGTTCTAAGAGCTTACAATGTAAGTTCAGTGTCACAAGATAAATCAGTCAGTGAGAGTGTCAATAAAATATCATGTTCCCAAGTAGTAAAAGGTCAAAATCATATTCACAATTAGATTCACATACCACCTAGAGATAAAGGGAAAGACAAAGACAAAACTCAAGTTGCTCAGGTGGATACTTCCTTAACTCTGTTTCAGGGGAAAACAGACACTCCTCCATTTCTGATCTCTATCCGTATATTTGGTAAGAACTTGCACAATTGCTTGTTGGATTCAGGTGCTTCTACCAATGTAATGCCCTTTGGTGTCTATAGAGCTCTAGGTATTATCCCTGCTCACTCCCAAAATAAAGTTACTCAACTGGATAGAACTAAAGTTAATGTTGTAGGGGAATTGAACATGATTCATATGCAGGTTGCCTCTGACCCTAGAATTCAACAAGGTATTAATATATAGGTGGCAGATATACCAGATGCCTACGGTCTAATCTTGGGAAGAGACTTTACTAGAGCTCTGAATGGATATGTATCAACCAATCACTCTCATATGTGGCTTCCCTAGAAGGGAATGCCAAATCAGATTAGGATTGAGAGAGAGCCCAGGATGAAATATATGATTACAGAATATCAAAATACTTCAAATAAAATATTGATATCAGAGGTGAGTATGGGTAATTACATACTTGCAACCCCTTTTGAGGAATCTGATGTGGAAGAAATCCTTATGCTACATACTACACCTATTGACTTTACAGTTGAATCTAATGGTACTGGAGCCCTGGTGGAACCAATTAATGATGATGTTCCTCAAGATCATCAACTCAACTTGTTAGATAATTTCCAAGAATTCATTTAGAAGTGCATTGAAGATCATATCCATTTGGGTAGAGGAATGAGTTTTGGAGAATTACTTTTTCCAAATTGGCGTAGAGTTCACAATGCCTCCCACTCTGAAATGGATTGTTGTTTGTGCCAGGCTGTAGTAGAACAAGTGCATAAATGTATCAGCCCTACTCTAGCAGTCAAAATTAATATTCAGAATATTCAAGAGGATCCTAAAGGGGAGAAAGTGATGTTTTCTAAGGATTTTTCCAACAATAACAGTGCAAGAGATGCAACAAGGAAGTCTATAGTTGTTGGTTGTTGGACCTTAAGATTTGACGGATCTAAATCGAAGCAAGGAGCTGGGGCAGGATTTGAGTTAATCAATCCAAGAGGTAAAACTTTCTTTGTTGCTCATAGACTTCAGTTTCATTGTATTAATAATGTAGCAGAGTATGAGGCTTTAATTCATGGGTTGCTTACGGCACTAAAGAAAAATGTTAAGATTTTGCAAGTCTTTGGGGATTCTGAGTTAGTGGTCAAACAAGTCAGGAGGAAGTACTCATGTCATGACAAAAGGATGACCAATTATAGACATAGAGTATGGGACCTTATTGAAGGATTTGATGCCTTTAACATTCAGGTGATACCACATAATAAGAACCAAACAATAGATTCCCTCACTCAGGCAGCTAGTACTTTACAACCTTTGTCTCTCTATGGATTGAAGAAATTTACTATGGAGCCGATGCTAATGCCTTCAGTACCTGACAATGTTACCAATTTCCAGGTATTTGAAGATGATAAGCATATTTTGGATTTTATCACAAGTTCAAACATCTTTGCTTCTTAGATTATCGATGAAGCTAAACCCCGAGAAGCAGAGATGGATTTAGAAGGAGCGATTAATTTGAAGACTAATATTATTCTGAGAGGAATGGTGCAGCTAGAAAGGATTTTTGATCTGGACAAGGTCAGAGATCAAGAGAAAGATGCTAAGGAGTCTATTAGTGGACAATGCGAAACGTATAACATGGGAAATCAAGATGATATCAAGAATGTATTCATTGGAAAAGTATGTACTCTAGAGGAGAGGAAAGGAATTATTGATGCATTACATACATATCAAGATGTAATAGCCTGGAGTTACAAATACTTGAAGACAAATCACACTTTGATTATAACTCACACTATCACATTGAAGCCAAGAGTAAGACCCTTTAGGCAGAGGCAAAGGCCAATCAATGCTTTACTGGAGCCCATAATTCAAAAGGAAGTGCAAAAGTTGTTGTCTGCCAAAATTATATTCCCAGTCAGACATTCAACCTGGGTTGCAAATCTTGTTCCTGTGAGAAAGAAGAATGGGGAAATCAGACTGTGTGTGGATTTTAGGAACCTTAACAGAGCATCATAAAAGGATAATTATCCAGTCCCTTCATTCGATGAAGTACTTCAGATTGTTAATGGATCTCAAATGATTTCTTTCCTGGACAGCTACTCCAGATAGAATCAAGTAATGGTGCAGTATGAAGATAGGCATAAAACTGCCTTCACCACAAAGTGGGGCACTTTTTCTTATAGGAGGATGCCCTTTGGCCTAATCAATGTTGGAGTCATGTTCCAGAGGGCTATGGACAATGATTTTAAAAGACATAATTGGAAAATGCATAATTATTTATATGCATGATCTGACAGTATTTTCCAAGAGGCGAGGTGATCACATAGCATATCTGTGCAAGGTGTTTCAGAGGTGTAGAGAATTTGGCATATCTCTTAATCCAAAGAAATGCATCTTTGGAGTTACTGAGGGAAAATTGCTAGGACACGTTATTTTAGAGAAATACATTTATATTGACCCTGAATGAGTGGAAGTCTTACTTAAGATCCAGCCACCAACTAGCAAGAAGGAGATGAAGTCATTCTTTGGCAAAATTAACTTTGTTAGGAAGTTTATCACAAGATTTGCAGAAATAGTCAAGCCATTGAATGCGATGTTGAAGCAGGAAGCTAAAGTTTAATGGAATACAGAGGCTAGAGAAGCATTTGTAGAAATCAAAAGGGCCATTGTTGAGGCCCCAACTTTGGTGAGTCCTAATTATGCTAAGCCATTTTACATATACTCATTTGCTTCTTATCAATCCTGTTTTGGTATGTTGACCCAAAATTCTGATCAAGGGAATAAGCACCCCATAGCATTTATGAGTGCACCACTAAAAGATGTAGAACTAAGGTACCCAAGTGTGGAGAAGCAAGCTTACTCCTTGGTTAGGGTTGTGAAGAAATTTAGACACTATATTCTTAGGAACAAGGTTTTTGTACTAGTTCATGATCTTGCAGTCAAGTTGTTGCTAATGCAAAATGAGTTGGGAGAACACCGAGCTAAGTGGGTGACTATGTTGCAAGAGTATGATATTGAGATTCAACCTATGAAATTGGTAAGAGGGCAAGGGATTACGAGGACGATGGCAGAAATGGGTCATGACCTTGCAGCCCAACATTATAATCTTGAAGATGTTTCTCCAAGCGACTGGTATGATGATATCATTCACTATCTCTTGAATCAATAGTGTCTAGATCACCTTAATGTTGTGTAGAGAAGAGAATTGTGTTTGAAGAGTGACAGTTTCATGTTGAAGGGGGTCGTCCTATACAAAAGGAACCACAAAGGTGTCTACTTAAGATGTTTGGGATAGCAAGAAGCTGAAAGAGTCATGGTAGAATTTCATGATAGATATGGTACTGGCCATGGATCTGCACCATCCACTGCAAATCAGATTCTGAGAGCCGATTATTATTTTCCCATGTTCTTCACGGACACACACAATCATGTCAGGACATATCATGTGTGTTAAACTACAACAACCAGAGAGAAGTATGCCACACTCCCACTTCAACCAGTCTTTGAGGTAAAACCCTTCGCACAATGGGGAATGGATTTCATAGGTCTGATCAATCTGCCCACTTCTATAGGTCACAGGTATATTCTTACTATTATTGATTATTTCACAAGATGGATTGAGGCTCTTGCATGCAAATAGTGTACTTATGAAGTGGTAATAAATTTCATTGAATCGGGTATTATTAATCGTTGTGGATGTCCTATGTCTTTGGTTTGTGATAATGGTCTTGCATTTGCATCATTGAAATTCTCTAACTAGGCCTTTGATCATGAAATTATAATTAAATTTGCATCTAATTATTACCCTCAAGGTAATGGTTTGGCTGAGTCCTCTAATAAGAACCTCTTGACAGTTTTTCGTAAGTTGTTAGAAAGAAACCCTAAGGACTGGCATACCCAGCTTTGGTTTTCCCTTTGGGTAGATCATACAAGACACAAGACTTCCATAGGAACATCCCCTTACCATTTGGTTTATGGGCTAGAACTTGTGTTTCCCATTCAATTAAAAATCTCCACCCTATTGTTCATTAATAAATATTATAACGAAGGGGATAAAGGAGAAGCCATACTTGCTGAGCTGTTACACCTTGAAGAGAAAAGAGATGAAGCCCTTGAAAACTTTTTCAAACATCAGGGTGTAGTCAAAAGATGGTTTGATAGGAGAGCCAAGGTAAAATCCTTTCGAATCTCTGACTTAGTTCTCTACTGGGATAAAGCCCATGACCATAAGGGAGAGCATGGAAAATTTGACAAACTCTGGCTTGGCCCTTATCATATTTCAAAGATCCTGGGAGATAATGCTTTTCACTTAAAACCCTCACTGGGAAAGATATCCCACTGCCTGTCAAAGGGCAGTACTTGAAGCATTATTTCCAATCTTGAGCTATTTACAACTCCTTTCTTGTACATAGTTAGAATAGGTGTCTTTTCTATTTGCTTTGCTTTGTTTTGGTTAGAGTAAGTTTCCCTTTCTGCTTTATTTTGTTTGTTTGTTGTTCTTGGTTAGTTTAGGTTTGCTTTTGGTTTGGTTTCCTTTTACTCTGCTCTTGCTTTGGGGGTTTTCCTGTTTCCTTTTAGGTCTGTTGCATCTGCGTGGCAATCATATTATTATCTGGGAATGTTCTAAATATTTCTCTTACAAACTTCAATCATTTTTCTAGAGCCAGTTGGTGAAGGTCCTTTATTTAGATGTCACATGTATTTAATGCTATGAGTGGATGAATCACGGATGGGTTAAATCTAGAATGTATTTGGGTCTTATATTTATACACAGATCATTTAAAATTCCAAGGTTGCATGAGTTCCTAATGAGGTATGCTTAGGTGAAAAACCTTAAATTATGCTTCAGGGCCATTGTGATTCTCAGTCCTGAGTGTGAACTTCACTGTTCACAGGTTGAAATAAAAAAAATATGGAAAGAAAAGCAATATCAAAAAGAGAGGAAAGAGAAAATATTGAAAATCGAAAGAATGAATTCAACTTATCAGGAATATCCAAGTATCTCTACCGGGGCTATGGACGCCTGACTGGCAGTAGAGCTATGTTTGGGAGAACCACAATGATAACCTCGTCAAGGCTATGGATGTCTGGCTGGCAACGAGGCTCTATATAGGATGCTCCTGCATCACATATTCCCTACATTAATAAGTTGATTTCATCAAAATGTTTAATAAATCACCCTTCAAACACCTACACCTAAGAATCACCAATTTTTTTTTTTTTAAATAAAATTGAATTTTGACTTTAAGTCATATATTGACATAAAAAGAACTAGATCTTACATCAGGGAATATTTCATATTATAATTTATTTTGTAAGAGCAAAGTTTCTCTTGTAGCCTTTGAATCCACTGTCACTTTTTCTTTTTCTCTATGCATAGCAGATTTTTAATACTATTTACTCTTTAATTTAGTTCAAAGTGCCCAATCTTTAACGATATAGAATAAACAATTGTTGTCATGAAGTGTTTAAGAAATCATTTCATTGAACATAGAAAATATGAGGAGATTTTTTGTCATATTTGTTTTATCTTCAAAACATTGTCACCTTCAAGCAATGAGTAGCACTTCCATTGATCTTCACACCACCCAGAGGATTTCGGTTTACTTGAACTCCCTTGTAGAGTGCTGAAGATTTCTTGGGCTTTACGTCGAAAGCATGCACCCTCACCATTCCATGCAACGAAGGAGACAAAGAGATCTTGTTTTGTATATTGTATTGATGAGTTGTAGAAGATATCATCATTGCTGGTGCAGTTACTGCCATTTTGGCCCCTTCAAAGTTCAGAGCTTTAGCAGAGATAAAAGAACATTGACCGTGTTAATATCTAGTTGAGTATAAAAGAAAGAATATAGAAGGTATATAAAAGAAAACTCAAGCTTAGGTGGTTCAGGTCGATAATGGCTGATTAAACTAAAAAGATTTGGAAAGTGAATGCATCGAAGGAGGAGGAAGTGGTACCAAACACTTTTCAGGCTACAGAGGTGGCAATTATTGAATGTGGTTGGACGTGTTATCAGAGCTTCTATTTTTCTTCTCCATATAAATAACGCCTCTCTAAAGAGAGTGATTGAAGTTGAATTTCAGAGCATTACGGGTCAGATCACATGTTTCTTTTTAACTTCTCCATATAAATGACGCCTCTCTAAAGAGAGTGATTGAAGTTGAATTTCAAGCATTTCGGACCATACAATAATGTGCTTAAAATCTGACATTTATTTCTTGGGGAATTGATTAAGTATACAAATTTTGTTCATTACAAGATGATATTTATTCAATCATGAGTCACATTACTAATTATAAAGAAAAATGTATATGTATTAGATTTGCACTCACATTAAAGTGGGGGAAAATATTGGTTTTGTCAGCATATCAAGATATTTTTTTTATGGATAATATTGAAAGTTTTTAATATATGTATTTTAATTTGCCTCAACAAAAATTATCTTCCACTTATCAATACATATTTGTTATTATTCTGAATAAAAAATACTTTTTATTTATTGAAATGTTATCCTCAACAAAAATAACTTTTGTTTATTGAGATGCATTAAATTTTATTTATTGGGCTTTCCTAGCAAGATGGCACTTAGTTGTGAGCCAAGAAATTGTAAAGGAAAATTCAATTTCCTAGAGTAAATCTTGATTACTAAACTAGTATAATGTTTTTAAAAGTCTACCCAAAAGATATATTTCTAGAAGCATGTATAACTTATAACAAAATAAATATAAGTGGGTCAAGAGTGATATCTCTCAACATCTTTTAGATAGATGCATATGAGATATTTATCTAAGTAGTTGTACTTGCACTTCATATTAGTTGAGAATGTTTATGTAATTTGAAATAATTGATCATGTTAGACTTGTACACACATCAAAGCAATGACAAACCACTCTTGTGTCAATATATCAATTCGTTATACCTATATTTAGTTACATGCTTTAGTTTACACCAACAAGAAATTCCTTCTATTTATTGATACATATATTTTGCAAACCTATAAAAAATAAATTGTTTAATAAGATGTACTAAATTTTGTTCATTGCTCGTATCTACCAAGATTGTACTTACTCGATTATGAGTAATATAAGTAATTGTAAAGGAATATACAATTTAATAGAGTTAATATAGGTTAATTGAACTAGCATAAATACCTTAAATGTATCTATATAAAGTATTATAAAACATATAACTCTTGAAACTTATCTAACATAAATGGAAGATTTAATATAGGTGTCTTGATAAAGATATATTTTGACATGTTTTTGATATATATTTGAGATAATATGCTTTTAGTATACTTTCTTTCCATGTTAACGAATAATTTTCATATACCATAAATACATGATTATGTTAGATTCACACACGCATCAAAGAGGGGACACGATACTCTTTTTCCAACATATCGACAAGATTTTAGTATATGTATTTTCCAATTTGCTTCAAAAAATACCTTCTATTTATTGTTTCATATTTTGTGTTGGCCTAAAAAAATGCATTTTATTTATTACAAGGTAAATTCATGTTTTTATTTTTCTTATCTAACAACATCACACTTTCTCAATTGTGAGCCACATCTGAAATTATAAAGGAAAATACATATGCCTAGAGTTAATATCGATTAGTTAAACTAGGATAACTATCTTAAATATATGTCTAAAATATTTTTGATAGATAAAACTCTCAAATCCTATCTGACCTATACAACATATTTAATATAGGTGTTTCAATGGTGATGTCTCTTGGTATATTTTAGATAGATGTATTTACTATATCTATGCTAGTAGTTATATTTACTTTTATTGTTAGTCAATAATTTCCATATACTTTGAAATGCATGATCCTATTAGGTCTACACACACACTAAAGTGGGGATAAAATAATATTATACCTACATACATTAAGAAAAAATTTATACATTTTTTAGTTAACCTCAACAAAAAATGTCATATATATATTTATATCTATTAAATATTTTTATTATTCTTACCTAAAAGGGCCACATTTTGTAATTGTAAATAAACATATAATTTCCTAGAGTTACTTTTGGTAATTAAACTACTATAGATATCAAGTGGAGAAGGACTTAATATTTTTTTCATTTTTAGGCATGTAAAATAGGGCTTCCACAATTTCTCTTGTTCAAGGATGTAAGTTCCAATAGGACATAGCAAGTTTCTAGAAAGTATTTAGTGTATCATTTTCCAAATATACTCTATTGGATACGACACAAGTACTAACCGAGATTAAGGTCTTAGTGCCATTTATGGAAATGATAAGGATACTAGAGCATAAGGATAGATCAATAGATCTAATCTATGATACATCTATAGAAAAGCAAGTTAGCAAAAATGGTCAAAATGAAGAACATATTGAAGAATATAAAAGCATAAATTAAATAATAAAAAAAAGGTAGAAGTGTACACTCGAAGTACACTAAATAAATATCTAGCATAGTGGATCATTTCTATTTAACACTCCCAATAAATGGAAAAATAATAAGTAACTATATCATTAACTCTAGAGATTCAATCATTGTAATACATATACACATAATAAATCAATTAGGTCTACAAGTCACAAGATCATTTGGAAAGTGTTTCAATATGGAATCAAAGGAGGCCTTGGTTGTTGGGTTCATGAAAGATCTTTGCTTCAAATTGGTGGTTTATCCAAATAAGGAGTACAAAATGAATTTGATAATGGTAAAAATTCCACCCCTATATAGAATTCTATTATCAAGAAAATAATTTATAAATATGGAAATATTCAAATGGATTATTCTTATGCTATGATTCATTTTAATATGATTCATATGAGATTGAACAAACAACTAAGATCCTAGGGTAATTTTGAGTACCTTAGAGAGGATGATTAGACCATTTGATATGCTAACACAAACACAGATAATTTAAGGTTGAGAATGTTGCAAGTATGAGCAATTGGTGTTGTCATTGATGTCAACAAGACTATGTTGTCATTGTTGTCAACTGTATGAGATGGAAGGAAACTCTTATTGAGATTGTTGAGAATGAGCAGTTTGTGTTGCCTATGCTTTGATTAATTGCATTATTGATGAAGATGAGAAACAAGCACTCTCAACTAAAACCTCAAAACTTAGATTACATTAGACTCCATGATCGATTCATTCCAAAATTGACAATAACTAGTGTCAATTTTAATCGAATTACAACTACATGACTATAAACACCAATTTGAAAAAAAAAAATCAAATAATTCTATTATTCTAATTTCATGAAATTTGCATTGCAATCATTAGACTATTCTAATTTAATATAAGTGTCGTGAGAGTGATATCTTTTGACATATTTTTATTAGATACATTTGAGATAGTACGCTAGTAGTATACTTACCATGTTAACTAAGAATGTTCATGTAATTTGAAATACATGAGCCCGTTAGATTTACACACTCATCAAATACAAGGTAATGTTTTGAATGTGATAACCATCTTAAGAGTGATATTTTTGAACATTTTATAAATATACATTTTAAAGTATTTATGTTAGTAGTTATATTTTCTTTTCGTGTTAATTGAGAATGTCTATGTTTATGGATTTGAGATATTTATGCTAATAGTTGTACTTGCATTTCATGTTAGTTGAGAATGTGTATATACTTTGAAATACATGCTCATATTACCCTTGCACACATGTAGATAAGTGGGGACAAGCCACTATTGTGATGGTCTATCAACAAGTTTTTATTATACATATATTTAGTTACATATTTTAAGTATACCTCAACAAAAAATACCTTTTATTTATTCATACATATTTTTAGCTACCCTCGACAAAAAATAAGTTATGTTTATTGAGATGTACTAAATTTTTCTCATTTCTCTTATCTAACAAGATAATACTCACTCAATTATAAACCATATCAATAGTTGTAAAGGAAAACATGAATTTCTAAAGTCAATCTAGATTAATTAAAATAGTATAAATTTCTTAAATATATCTATCTGAGGAATTATAAGAGATATAACTCTTGAAACATATCTAGCATATATGGCATATTTAATATAAGTGTCATGAGAGTGATATCTTTTGATATATTTTTATTAGATACATTTGAGATATTATGCTAGTAGTATACTTACTTTCCATGTTAACTAAGAATGTTCATGTAATTTGAAATACATGTTTCTGTTAGATTCACATGCTCATCAAATACAAAGAAAGATACTCTTATCCCAACATACCGACAAAATTTTAATATGCATGTTTTAGTTTACTTTAAAAAATTACCTTCTATTTATTCATTCATATTTTCCATTGGCCTAAAAGAGTGTGCATTCTATTTATGTAGGATGCATTCATTTTATTTTATTTTCCTTATCTAACAATAACACACTTTCTAAATTGTAAGCCAAATCTTCAATTATAAAGGAAATTACATATTCCTAGAGTCAAAATAGGTTAATTAAACTAGAATAAATATATTAAATATATATCTAAAATATTTTGATAGATATAACTCTAAAATCCTATCTAACCTATACAGCATATTTAATATTTATGTCTTAATAGTAATATCTCTTGGTATCTTTAGGATATTTAAATGCTAGTAGTTATATTTACTTTTCTTGTTAGTCAATAATGTTCATATAATTTTGAAAATTAATGATCATGTTAGATCTACACATACATCAAAGTAGAGATAAAATATAATTTTGTGCTAGCAAGTATACATGTTTTTAGTTAACCTCAATCAAAAATGTCTTCTATTTATTGATATGTGTTTAGTTGGCTTAAATAAAAATAACATTTTATTTATTAGGATGTACTAACTATTGTTTATTATTATTACCTAAAAGGGCTACACTTGCTCAATCATGAGCCACATTGATAATTGTAAAGAAAAACATAATTTCCTACAATTAATCTATGTTAATTAAACTAGCATAGATATCTAAATTAGTTCTATCTTAGAGATTTTGAGAGATATAACTCTCAAATCCTATCCAAACTATGTGAAATTTAATATAATTTCTTTGAGTATGATATCTATTTTTATATTTATTGGATATATGTATGCTAGTAGTTATACTTGATTTTTATGTTAGCTTAGAAAGTCCATATTCTTTAAAATCTATGCTCATGTTAGATTTGCACAAACATCAAAGTAGGGGAAAATTTAATGTTCTTAATCTTAAGTATGAGTGAATGTGAAAAACCTATCATATTTCTATGCCTCTTTTTCATCCACTACCAATATCAATATGTCAAAACATCAATCCTAATTCATTCCTACATCAAGTATCACTAACTCCCAAACATTTATGTTGAATGCACAAGACAACTAAGAAAGGGGGGTGAATCAGTTGTACATTAAAATATTAAAACCCTCTTTAACATTCAGATCTACATTAGTCATTAAACCATTAACAACCACTTAAACCCTTATCATGCATTAGTAGAATGTAAACATGAGAAGCAGTAATGAAAACACATCCAAACACATGAGAACACTAGATTTATGTGGAAAAACCAAGAAGAGAAAAACCACGGTGAGGATTAGCTCATAATATAAAGTAATTGCAACATTGAATAAAATAGGCACGTTGTTGAAGGGCTCACTACCGGATTATAGAAAAGAAAAAAGAAGATTGTTACAATGAGAAATCCATCTCAAAGCAACATAAAGATCCACCACAATACATCACCAATACATGTGTAGCCTCTCTGAAGAATGTAGACACCTTCTCACTACTTCTAGTAGTCTAGCACATTAAAGGTTAGACTACAATTCACACTCTCGTACTTCACAACTTTGTGCTATGCATCACACATCATACCTCAATTCTCCATCAATTCAACACTTATTTATACCATCCTCAACCTTGAAAAAAATCTCTAATGCCAGTTATGCACCTCAACTATGCAAATTCAAATTAAGTCATCACTAAGCATTCTCATGGTGGAAAGGGATGAAGGAAACCACACCACACCTTAACTCTAACTTAAAAACATACATATATTCCATGCCACACTTCCACAAACATCAAAGAATTTTTGCAATTAGTGTAAACACCCATGGATGGTTGAATCTGTGTAAACACCATTAAACATTTAAGTACATGCTTCCTTTGACCCAAAGATGACTCACAAACAACATACATCACTTGAAAAAAATATGGAATATTCCACAAACACCTTGAAACCCAACAAATTCCTTCATAACAACTTTCTCTTAAAGAACACAATCATCTTATATACCTAGTTAACCTTTCACATCCTATAACACATGAACCCAACCTTGCGGAGAACCAAACTTCGAACATCTCATACTAAGGATAGATATGAGAAATATAAGCTCACTTTTAGCACCACAAGACTAGAGACCAAACTATGAAGAAATGCGGAGCAAAACCATTTCTCCTAGACACCACTCCAATACATAGCTTACACACTAGTGAACACAAATTTCTCTATGCAATGATCCATAACTTGAAACTCTAGATATAACACTTCAGAACACCTTTGATCAACATATCTAAACAAAATAAGGTCTTCAATATAGAATAAATATGAAGCAAAACCATATCACTACTCTACTATACTGAACACCTCTCAACCACACTATTTTCTCTTTTATTCAAATTTTTTCAAAAGCACTTGGAAACCAAGCACCACAAACACATTCTCATCATCTTTACTACTTTCTCATTACTACCAAACCAACTGCATTAAAGAAACTCAACCACACTCATGTTCCTATCAAAGCAACACTAGAGGTTGACACTAGTGATACTACTAATGACAACATAATGCAACTAATCAAAGCATCACCAAGGTTGACATCAATGCAACCAAAATATAGATATGTTGGCATCAATGACAAAAAAACTGCACATCCTTGCAACAATATCCCCCTTTGTGATTGATGGTGACACATGATACGAAAAACCATCACCAACAAACACAACAGCTTTGATCATAAACACACTGCTCCATACCAACACTTTCTCTTTTCTCCCTCTTACATCATGAGGTTTTTCAGTTAACTCTCTCCTTAACTCTCTCTCCCCCTTTTAGCTTACTCTCTCCTTTTTCAGTTTACTCTCTCCCCCTTTGAAATCAATGGACAAGAGAAACACACTTACATATCTCTCCCCCTTTGACATAAATATATATATTCTTCCACTATTCTTACTTCTTACAGCTCTGCAACTTCCTTTTCTTTTTACTACACTTTGTTTCTTCACACCTACACATTCCACTTCTCGGCACCAACTAGCAACTACTGCATTTATCCTCTAACACAACTGATAAAGAAAAGACACTTGTACACCATACAATGGCAGCACTTGCTTTGGGCCTAACTACAACAACCAACAATGCCACTACCTACTCTTGAGAGGTAGCCACCAACATCAATCCAAAGAAAGGAATGATCTTGAAATCCACTGGACTAATGCACATTCTTATGCATCTAGTTCAAATAAGGAGGGGTGATAACCCCTAACTTCTCCCAAAGTTACTAAAAAGTATCCTTAGAAAGAGCCTTTGTGAAGATATCTACAACTTGATCCTTTATAGGTGTTGACGCCAAAATTTGATGAGGTAACAGTGTCTTATGCGAAACTCAGTTTATGGGGGACCTTTTGCGCTAAACTGAGTGACTTCTAGGTTTCTAGAGAAGTCAACTTCTTCTATAATGGGGGGTTGGAAAGGGAAAAGCAAATAGATATAATAAAATAAAGTCTAACCTAAGGCAATGCACCAAGACTTAACGATAGGCACGATAAATCGTAGATCTAAGGGCCTGAATGGTGTTTGTAGTGTTCCAAAACATCAAAAACTTAAGATTACAGCATAGACAATCCATTCATTGACATAAAATAATATTGCATGCATTCCTACTGCTAGGAAGAGTCATTAGACATGGTCTAGGTCAGAAAAATTGCATTCAACATATATAGAAGTTCTTAAATGAAATGTCCAGACAATAAAAGCACAGTTTACAGTTTGATCAAATAGCATGAAAAAATAGAAAGGATGAACAATTGGCATAGTCTGAGAGTTTTTTACAATAAAATAAAATAGCAATAAAGGCCTAGTGTCTTTTACTAAAACCAGTGTTTCTCTTCCAATTTCAGATCCCTTTCTCACAACAGAGAAAAGTATATATAGTAGGAAAAATCCCCCACCACTTCAGAGAGCAGCAACAGAAAATATTTCACAATCCCCTGGCAATGATGCAAGAATTAGAATATTTCCAAAGCCGTTGCAACATAATCAATCTGGAACCAAGCATCCGGTCACTCTAGGCACAGGTGCATCCTCCACAAATGATGGCGGTGGTCCTAGCTAGGCCTAATTAGACAAGTGTCATCATCCTGTGTGAATGATTATGACACACAATGGCCAATAGCATCATTAGGCTCATCTGGTCTATCGCCTGAATATGAAATCCGCTAGCTAGGCACGTGGCAGCCTTTCGCTGCCTGTATGAACCTTTCTCTTTCACCGCTAAAGACTTGTGTTAGTGCTACACATGTTGAATGAGCGGAGCACTCCATCAATAATGGAGGGAATGATTACCAGCTGGGCGCAAAATTGACGTGTGGCATCATTTCGATGCCTGTAGTTGTTACTTCATCTCTACGCTGAAAGATTTGCAAATAGCAGACACGTAGCAAGTGTACACCGCAGATAGAAATTGTGGAGCCCACCAAAACCTTTTAGGAATGAGGGCTTCATGGCACCCAAGCAGAGCCTAATGAGGCAGCAAGAAGGCATGATCAAAACTATCCCGCAGTCGCAACACGTGGAAGCATAGCGGAGTTTCCTAGAATGCGAAGGAATGCAGAGACTTGGGGTTGCGAGGAGTAGACACGTGGAGTGACAGAGCAGAACCTAGATAAAAGGCTGAGTTGACTTTGCGATGTATGGGCCGACGCATAGAGGAAAATACACCCGAAGGGAGCTAGTTAAATATTTATTAACAGTAGGCACATACTCTAGCTTTACCTCATTCTCTGCAACCTTCTCTCTCAAAAAGTGATACTCGATTGAGATATATTTTATTCTTGAATGCATTACTAGATTCTTTGAAATGTTGATAGCACTTGTTTTATCAAAAAAGACAGAAATAGGTTCATCATATACCACTCTGATGTCTTTCAAAATTTTCTTCATCCACAACACTTATGTGCAACATGACGTTGTAGCAATGTATTTTGTCTCTACAATAGATAATGACACTAAATCCTACTTCTTCCTTAGCCAAGACAACAACCTATTTCCAAGAAAGAATGCACCACCACTTGTACTTTTTCTATCATCCACACAACCTTCCCAATTTACATCTGTATAAGGACTCAGAGAGAAATTAGTATTGTTTGAATACTACAAGCCATGTTCTAGAGTGCCTTAAGTATCTCAATATCCTCTTCACTAAGTTACCACATGTGACTCTTTGGGATCTTCTTGAAATCTAACCACAAGACAAATAGCATGCATGATATCTGGTCTAGTAGTAGTTAGATATAGCAGTCCTCCAATCATTGATATGTACTTGCTCTAATCAACCTTAGGAGATCCATCCTTCTTACTCAGCTTGCAACCAATAACCATAGGGGTACATACCAGTTTAGAGTCTTCCATTCCAAAATTCTTCATCATTTCCTTGACATAATTTGATTGTGAAATGAATATACCATTTTTTGTCTGATTGATTTGTATTCCAAGGAAGAAATTCATCTCCCCATAGACATTTCAAACTCATTCTACATTTTTTCTACAAATTTCTTGCACATAGCTTCATTTCCTCCAAAGATTATGCCATCAACATACACAACCACAATCAATATTTGATCTTTCTCCACCTTAAAGTACAGATTACTATTTGTGGTTCCTTTTATTGAATCCTTGTTGCAACAAGTACCTATCCAATCTTGCATACCAAGCTATAGGAGCTTTCTTTAGTCCATATAATGCCTCCTTCAATCTACAGACAATATTAGGATTACCTGGTAACCAAAGACCTTCTAGTTGTTCAATATAAACTTCTTCTTCTAATTCACCATTTAAGAATGCAGAATTCACATCCATCTGATACACTTTGAAATATTTGTGTTATAAAATCCAAAACATCCTAATAGCTTCCATCCTTGCCATCGGATCAAAAGTATCCTCAAAAAATACTCCTTCCACTTGTGAGTAACCTTTACACACAACTCTTGCCTTATTCCTAACAACTTATCCATTTTCATTCAATTTATTCTAGAATGTTCACCCATTTAGTTCCAATCACATTCTTGTTTGTTTGTCTTGGGACAAGTTCCCAAGTATGATTCTTCACAATATGCATCAATTCTTCTTCCATAGCCTTGATCCAATACTCATCTTTGCATGTCTCAATCACTGTTTTAGGTTCAAATTTTGAAATTAAACATAAGTTTACTTGTTCTTCTATCAAAGCATCCTTTCTTCTTCTCAATACACCTTTGTTTTTGCCAATAATGATCTAATATTAAGAGTGGTTCTTTGGCATATACTTAGGAGTCTTAGGGATCCTTTGGGTAAACCCACAAAAGTGGTTTATAGTTCAAATGAGGAAGGAAAACTTGTAAAAAATGACCCCATGCCAAAAAATTTCATTTTTGGGGTTTAAACGAACTAGTTGGTTCGAACGAACCAAAAGAGGGTTCGCTCAAACCAAGGTTCAAGTGAACCCATTTAATGCATGTACAAACCAATCGGCCAAAAACAAAAATGGAAACCCCTTTATGGAAGGGAGTTTGAATGAACTAGGGTTCAAATGAACCCTAGTTCGCTCAAATCCTTGGGGGTTCACTTGAACCCCCTGGTTCAAGCGAACCCCCTTTTCTGGATTTTTACCTTGTTCACAAAAAAAATCAAAATTTTTGCACTTCAAAGCTCAGTTTGAAGATGAAAATGGCGAAATCTTCATAGACCCAACTGGAATTGGGTAGTCCTCAGAACGAGCTATCCAACGAATATAATTTTAATATGTTTTGGTTTTATTATGTATTTTTTTTAGTTTTATTAAACATAGGTTTTTCATGAAAATCAAGCTCTTTATTTTGCACATGTGTGGAAAAATAGTAGATTATAAAAAAAAATTGAAAAATATGAGTGCACCAGATATTGAAGTCATTGATCCAACAAAAAAAAAATTGAATTTCAATACATACAAAAAAAAGTTACAAATAATATGGTTGCTATGTTTGAATTGTAATTGGTTTGACTTCGAAACTTGATTAAAGAAAAATATTCAATAAAAAACTATCTAACAAAGTGGAATGCTAGATATTGGAGTTACAAATCTAAATTGAAAGAATTAAATTTTATCCTTCATGGAAAAAGTTGTGTTATAAGGTGAGCATCACTTTTTTAAAAATGTTGTTTTTCAAGAAAAAAAAAACTAGTTTTGAGGGAGATGGAAGTGCAATTTGATTCCAAAATTTTGAAAAAAATATATTTAGAATATACAGAAAAAATGTCACAAAACTCTAGTTTGCATCATCTTCAAATTCCTCACATTTTAGCCACTATAGGTTCCCGAAAGTGAAGATTTAGTTAAAAAAATTATTTCAATGTCCAATTTGGCCAAAAATTGTAAACCACTATTGTGGGATCACCCCTTTCAAAAGCTTCTTCCTCTTCAATTTTTACTTCATTTTCCTTACCCTTATCCTTTTCTTCTTCTCTACAAGAAGACTCATCTAATACATATCCATCTATCATCACTAAAATTTTATGTAGATCTTCATCCACTTTGACACTTGCACTTTCAACAATCCTTCCCAGCCTCTTGTTGTAGCATTGGTAAGATTTTTTTTTTTTAGAATATCAAAGGAAAATACCTTCATCTGATCTTGCATCAAACTTTCTTAAGCACTCTTCATCTCTCCTAATATGGCATTTGCTTCCAAACACTCTAAAATATTTAATAGTAGGAGTCCTTCCATACCATAACTCATATGGATTCTTTGAACTATTTTCTATTGCTTGTACTCTATTAAGTATATGTAGCCTACAGTATGAATTTCTTCTCTCCAGTAGACTTTTGGTAGGTTTTCTTCTTTCACCATAGTTCTTGTTGCTTCCTGAATAGTCCTATTCTTCCTTTCAACCACTCCATTTTGTTGAGGAGTCCTAGGGGCTAACAAATGCCTCTTTATTCCTTGATCTTCACAAAAGTTGTTAAACTCATTAAAGGTAAAATTTCCACCTCTGTTAGATCTCAAACATTTGATCTTCATATCCATTTCATTTTGAACCATAGCTTTGAATTCCTTAAACTTATCTCGAGATTCTAATTTTTCTTTGAGAAAATTAGCCCAAGTCATTCTAGAATAATCATCAATTAATAGCATGAAATACCTGTCACCTTGAAAACTTCTTGTTCTTGTAGGTCCACACAGATATGTATGCACCAACTCCAATGGACTGGTAGAATATTTTTCTAACTTTGAAACTCCTTCTAGCTTGCTTTCCAATCTGACATTCCTTACAAATTGCATTGATAGTGTTGTAATCTTTGGTAGATATCTCACAACTTGAATTGAACTTACCCTCACTAGGCTATCAAAATTGATGTGACACATTATTCTATTCTATATCCAACTTTCATTAATTTTATTCATAAAACACATACTATTAGCACCTTTAAGCTGATAAACATTTTAATTTGTCCTTCTTGCAGAAACCACAGTTCCAAAGCCTTTTTTGATCTCATAGCCATTGTCCTAAAATGCAAGATTTTATCCTTTGCTACATATCTATCCTACACTCAAAATTTTGTCACATAACCTTAACATAAAGAACATCATTTGTATTATTCTTTCCATCAAAGTTGATTGAACCTTTTCCACATATCTTAGTAGATGTGTCATCACAAAACTTTACTAAACCACCTTCAAACTTTTCAAGCTTAACAAGCTTACTCTTATCACTTGTCATGTGATTTAAGCATCCATTGTCAATGATCCAGTTATTCTTTTCTTCCCTATCATGAAGAGTAGTCACCATTGCTCCCTCAATATTATGACCTATTCCCAGAGTAGTTTCCTTCATACATCTCTCAAAGTTAGCAGAATTAGTTCCATCATTTAGAGCCATGAAAAAGAATTCAGTATCCTCATCATTAGGGTAATCATATTCATCATCAAATATACTAGCATCTTCTTCAACATAATAACTTTTCTTAACCGAATTACCTTTGTTCTCCTTAGTTCTATCTCTTGAAGCTTTGATAGGACATATTGAAGCATAATGACCAATCTTTCCACATTTAAATCATTTGAAGGGTAACTTATCTCTGTATTTTCCAATGCCCTTTTCTAATATCCTCAAAAATTTCTCTTCCAACTCAAAAAATTCATCTAAATCAAATTCCTCATTCTTCTCTACTTTTCCAACTTTAAAAGCAGTCTCTTTCTTTGAATCATTTGAACCAAACTCTCTTAAATCAAAGGAAGTTAAAGTACCAAGCAATTAGTCTCTAGAATAATTATTTAGATTTTGAAATTACTCAATAGTAGAAACAAGGTTATGACTATAGGATTTAGGAAAAATTCTCAATACCCTCTTTACCACCTTATCATCTTTAAGAGTTCCACCAAGGCCTCTGATGGAGTTGACAACTTCATCCACTTTCTGCATGTAGCTAGTAATATCTTCATCCTCTAACATTTGTAGGGTTTCAAACTTGATCTTTAGGTTCTACATCTTAGCTTGCTTTACCTTATCATCTCCTTCATAAATAATTTCCAACTTTTTCCAAATCTCATTAGCAATTTTAAGATTCATAACTTTCACAAGTTTAGTATTAGAAATACCACTCAAAAGAGCATACCTTTCTTTCCCATTGTTCCCAGAGGCCTTGATCTTGAATCATAAATGCTCGAACCATTCGTAGGAATGGTATATTTTAATTCAATAGAATTCCAAACTCCAAACCCTAGTGAAACAAGGAAACCTTCCATCCTAGTTCTCTAGAATACATAATAAGATCCATCAAATAGAGAAACCTCCTTGTGCGCCATCCCAGAATCTACCTCAAGTGGTTAATATTTCTTCCAAGGAAACTTTCTTTGATACATTGTTGAATGCATAAGACAACTGAGAAGGGTGGGTGAATAAATTGTACATTAAAACATTAAAACCCTCTTTAACATTCAGATTTAGTCCTTAAACCCCTAACAACCACTTAAACCCTTATACATTAGCAGAATGTAAACATGAGAAGTAGTAATGCAAACACATCCAAACACATGAGAACACCATATTTACATGGAAAACCAAAGAAGGGAAAAACCACAGTGAGGATTAGCTCACAATATAAAGTAATTGCAACACCAAATACAATAGGCTCACTGCCCAAATAATAAACACCTTCTGCTCACTGCTTCCAGTAGTCTAGCACATTAAATCTCACACTGCATTTCACACTCTCACACTTCACAACTTTTCTTTTTGCATCACACACATCATATCATAATTCTTCATTAATTCGACACTTATTTATACCATCCTTAAATTTGGAAACAATCTTCAAGGTTGGTTATGCACCTCAACTATGCAAATTCAAATTAGGTCAGCACTAAGCATTCCCACAGTAGAAAGGAATGAAGGAGAACCACACCACACTTTAACTTAGACCTAAAAACATACATATACAACACACCACACTTTCACAAACACCAAAGCATTTTCACAATTAGTGTAAACACCCAAGGACAACCAAACCCATGTAAACACCATTAAAAATTGAAGTACATGCTTCTTTTGACCCAAAGATGAATCATGAACAACATACATCACTTGAATCTAATCTAGAATATTCCATAAACACCCTCCAACAAATTCCTTCACAACAACTTTATCTAGAAGAATACATTCATCATGTACATCTAGTTATCCTTTCACATACTATAACACATGAATCCAACCTTGCAGAGAACCAAACTTTCAACAACTCAGACTAAGGATAGACATGAGAAATATAAGCACACTTCCAAAACTACAAGACCAAAACCCAAATTGTAGAGAAATGTAAAGAAAAACCATTTCTTCAAGATACCACTGCAATACATAGTTCACACAATGATGAACACAAATTTCTTTGTGCAATGATTTAGAACCTAAAACTCTAGATATAACACCTCATTACACCTATAATCAACATATCTAAATGGCATAAGCAAATCTTCAATACAAAAGAAATGCGAAGAAAAACTAGATCACTACTCTATTATACCAAACACCTTTCAAACACACTGTTTTCTCTTTTATTCAAATTTTCTCAAAAGCACTTGGAAACCAAGCACCACAAACACATTCTCATCATCTTTAGCACTTTCTCATTACTACAAACCAACTACACTAAAGCAAATCAACCACACTCATATTTATCAAATCAATACTAGAGGTTGACACCAGTGATACTACTAATGACATCATATTGCAACTAGTCAAAGCATCACCAAGGTTGACATCAATGCAACAACAACATAGATTTTTTGAAATCAATGACAACACAAACTACACATACTTGAAACAATTTATCCCTCCAACAATTGGTCTCTCTAAAACATAATCCTCACGTCATTCTACATTAGGTATAGCTAAGGCTTGATCCCTACTCCTTCTTGCATCAAATATGACCAAATCCTAATACCCTCTCCCTCTAGCATTGAATATCTTTGAAGCTTGAACTCTACTTCCTCTTACATTAGGTATCTCCAAATCCCAATCCCCATTTACCCATAAATAAAGTATATCTAAATCATGATCCTTGCTATTTCACCACTTTAACTATCCAAATCCCTAGACCTTTACATTGTTAAACAAGCACAAGACAACTGAGAGGGGTGTGGTGAATCAATTTTCACAAAATTCAAACTTAAGAATTCAACACTTATCAATTCCACAACCACACTATTTTTTTATTAGGTAAAACCATGAAACAAAAATAACAAAAAATAAATCAACGCAATGAACACCAAATTTTTACATGGAAAACCCGATAAGGGAAAAACCACGGTGAGGGTTAACTCACAATACAAAAATATTATAAAACTAAATACAGAGGCTCACTTCTAAGGGCTCACTACCTACAAAAAGGATTTATAAAACAAAATTGGGCTTCACAACCAAAATGAGCTGAGAATAGTGCACCTAACAAGTTTTGATACAGTTCCAGTGATGCTCAATACACTGACTTAACACACTTCATTATTTTCGCTCACTTTCGCATTTGTTGATGCCTCATTAATCATACCTTTAATCTTCAACCCTATCCAATA
>VDFB02205146.1:0-24244 GCA_007258455.2 Sequoia sempervirens | reverse complement strand
CTTCTTGTATTGAGATCTAGTTTGAACCATAAAACGAGGATCAATTTTCAAGAATAGGAGATGAATCTCTTGATTCTTTGGATTGATCTTTATTTTATGTCAAAGTAGAGAATTTTTAGGATATCTTTAAGGATCAAGAGATTATATGGTGATGATGTGAGGGATGAACGATGTGGATGTTATGGTCTTTTTATCAATCTTGATGAGAGATGCTAGGCTCTTTGGGACTTTCGGATATGTTTCAGATTTTTTATTTTGATTTTCCTTTTGAGTTTGTCCTTGATCTTGATTGGTTTTGATTTTGAACAAAAAAACCCTAAATGTTGGATGATGATCTAATGGATAGCTTTGTTCAAGGGATGATGTTTTGAATATGTGTAGGGAGAAGGATTCATCTACCCACACCTATTCAAATGAGATGATAATTTAGTTAAGCATACGAAGAAGGATGCATCTACGTATACCAAGCTAAACAAGATTATTTTTGATGACTTTGACTAAGCATATGCAAAAGGATGCATCTACACATACCTAGCCAAAGGTGATTTTGATAAAGTTTTCAAGGATTTAGTCTCAAAGATTTGATGATGTTGGATTTTGCTAAAAGGCCTAGCATTAAGGATGATTTCAAGATTTTCCAAAAGGTGATGGTGAGATGATGTTTTTTTTTATGTTTTGAAGGATGGATGAAAGGATTTTGATTTAATTTTGATCCTAAGATGAACCTAAAAATACACTTTGTTTTCCTAGACCTAGGTATTGAAGAACATGCAAATATTTCCTATAGACCTTTGTGACCAAAGAATGATTTAATTTCTGGATTTTGAACCAATGATCTTTGCTTTGGATTTTGGATCTTTTTGAGAAATCGTGAGTCTTCAACACACATGAAGGTTCATTTTTCTTAGCTTTTCTTAATGGCTTTATTTTACCACAAACACTTTCTTTGATTAAGTTTTCGAACCAAGATGTCCAATGTCTTAATTTCTTTAAACCCCACAAAGTATGTTATGTGGAAATTTGATGAACTCAAGGCAAGGGTTTCCCTATAGTTTACTTAAGGAGGTAAATTGAGACATAATACAGTGTTTAGAAACCTCTAAAGATGTGAATCCCAAGGGAAAGCAATAACATATGGATTGAGTCAATTGCA
Source organism: Sequoia sempervirens (assembly GCA_007258455.2). Classification (NCBI taxonomy): domain Eukaryota; kingdom Viridiplantae; phylum Streptophyta; class Pinopsida; order Cupressales; family Cupressaceae; genus Sequoia; species Sequoia sempervirens. The sequence continues at coordinate 23,091 of VDFB02205146.1, read as the reverse complement.
TTTGTCTCCAAAAGGTTTTGAAGTTTTGTATGATGATGTTAAGTGTTGGTTTTCAAGATGTTTTTGATTAAGCAATACGTTTTGTAACCCAAGAATAAGTACAACCCTATGGATGTGTAAGACAATATTTGTTGGATTCCCACTTGGACAAGTCCAGCTACGCTTATCCTTAGTGAATGGTTAGATACTTGACCCCACTGGCTCCCCTCCACGACACTCACTTATACGAGGCATCCAAGCATCAACACCCATGAAACTCCCATGGCATGTTTTCCATTTCTACTAAAAGACCGTAAAAGTGTGGGGTGGCTTCAGAATGACTGTTCTTCCACCAACAAATAGATCAAAGGATTTTGGAAAATTCTAGCACATGGGTTTTAATAAGGACTTTCCATTCATGGAGATTGTCCCATATGGAAAGAGTCCCCTTTCAGATCCATCTTGTCATAATCAACTGTGTGATATTTGTGTTTCTTCCAATATCCACATTTATATCCCAGTTGGAAATACTCTTGGCTTTAGAGTGTTACCAGTTGATTCGTTCCCTTGGGTGAGTACTTTTTCCCCAAGGCAGGCCCTCTAGGATAAACAAAAGTGAATAAATAACACTATTCATAACTCGATCAATCCTTGTTGGCAACAAGGAGAGAGAATATACGCAACAATGCCCCCACTCACACTTGCACAAGATATTGTTCAATTTTAAACCCAAATCGAAGTGTGGAGGTGATTGCTTTGTATCACCCTAAATTCATGAAAAAGGCCTTTTGATTCTCAAGATCGCTATACAACACGAGAGAAGCGCATGCATCCTTTTTCAATGGCTTTAGTTTAAGTAAGCCTTCACGAAAAACAAAGTTATACTTGTTCTTTTTAGATCCACAAAGAAAAATGTGAGTTCTTTTTAAACACCAAAAGACAAGTGAAAGATAATTTGTTCAATTGTTAATCCAAGAAACAAAATCTAGTAAGTTGTGATCCTAAAGTTCGTTTTAGCCTTTGCAAGAAGAAATTGAAAGATTCTTTTTAAATCCCAAACGAAAACTAGTGTCCTAAGGAAAAAAAAGATAACAATTTCTTAACAAAGTGTTAAGAAAATACTAAAGTGTTTAAAAACACTTTGATTTGATGAAACATCCTCCTCATACTTCTTCTTTCGATTTCGATTTCCAACCTACAAGGAAGAAAAACCAGTTAGATTCTAGAAAATACAGAGACAAAAAAGCAAAAAATAGAGAACAAATTAATCATCAATCAAAGAACACGAGCTAAAATTAAATTTTCCCTTTTTACTCCCTTCCAGCGTCGCAACTTGTAACTGTGTCACAGTTTGATTTTCAAGCGGTGCCCTCCCAGTGCCACTTGCCAGTCAGCGTCACACTTTTTGTCCAGCGTCGCAGTTTGATTATTTTTGAAAATTTATGCGAGTCAGCGAGCCCAGCGGTGGAGTTAAAAATTCAAATTTTCTTGGTGGGACGAGTCTAGCGTCGCACTTTGAGAGTCTCGTGGTGCTATATAGCGACACTGAAGAGAAAGCGGTGCCAAAATAGCGATGCTAATCTCCCAGCGCTAGAATTTTCTGTGTGTGAGGAAAAAATGCAGAAATTTTGGGAAAAGATGAGAAAGAATTATGTCTGACCCTCCTTCTAGCGCCAAATGGTGTGAACCCCAACCTTGGTACCTACAAAACAGCAAGAATAAACAAGTTAGACAAGAGATTGCAAGCCAAAACAAGGATTCCCCATGAAATTCATTTACAATTTCAAACTAGGAATGAAAATAACAAAGAACACAATGAAACAAAGAAATATTGATTCAATCCCAATTAGAAAAGAAAACAGATAATCCCAAGGGGGAATTGGTGCCAATTATATATGAAAATTGGCCTTTTCCCAATTCCTAAGATGCAAGCTTGATGTGTTGATGAAGATTTGATCCACTTTGTTGATGTTGAAGAGCGCTAGAAGCTAAAATCTGCAAAACCTAACTATGATTCAAGAATGATTGATGAAATTTGATGGATATTTGGACATGGTAACTTTGCATAATTTGTGGATGATCAAATGAGGATATGAGCTCTTTATTTATAGAATGCCAAGATGGATGAATGTCCAAATTTGAGCAATGTGGGACTAACATTCATCCAATGGAAAGATGCCACTTGTCAAGCTATGAATGGATGGAGGATGTGCAAGATTTGGGGTTTGTGCCAATAAATGCATAATTTTTTGAATTCCAAATTTGTTGAAATGACATGTAAGAGGGAAGGAAAATGCAATAAATGCCACTTTCTGGCTTCAAGGAAAAGGGAGGCGGGTGATGAATTTACTGCCTTTTGATGTACATGCTGACTCCGAATCCCTTTTGAATCCAAATCAGAGAACATTCCAAAAGATGCCTTGTGAGGAAAACAGAGATCTAATAAATGAATTAAATCTATTTTCATGTGCAACTTGAATTATCTAAAGGATGGGAAATGAGATTTGATTAAATTAATTAAGGGTTAATTAATTTAATGAGAGAGGTTAGATGATGTGACCCATTTGACTCAAATTTATGGACTCTATTTAAACTCAAACAAGAGATGAATATGATGTATGGATAAATTAAATGACTTTGACTCTATTTTAATTTAATGGATAGACTTTAGAGATTTAATCAAATAATTGATTATTTAATTAAATAGGGATAATTAGATCAGATGGATTGATTTAATTAACAAAAGAGATTGACTTAATTAAATAAAATGATTTATTCAATTAAGGGAGGAATAATGATGAATTTAATTAGATAAGAAGATTTGATTAAATGGTTAGACCGAGAGATGATTCAAGAAGAAATGATGTTAGTAAGTTAGGATCAGATGCACAATGTCAATCAGTATATTTTACGTGTCTACACTACTACCTTAGCTACTTTGTATGTGAAATGTATCCTTTTCCATGCACTTAGTTGAGATAGCTATCATTTTTGAACTAGTTTATCTTGAAGGTCACAAGTCTACCCTAAAGATTTCTAAGTTCATTAGCATCCTTTTTCCCAACATCAAAACATCAAACTCAAGTCAAAAGTCTTGTCCCAAAATGTTTGCAAAGATCACTACCCCCATCACCCAAAACATCAAACTCAAGTCAAAAGTGTTGTCCCAAAATGTTTGCAAAGATCGCTACCTGCATCACCCATCTTTGTACCCCCCATTATCATGATTGTGCCCAAAATGATTAGAGCATCCCTTTTACCTAGGTTTGAGTCAACTAGAGAGTTCAAACATTACAAAACTCAACACAACTCTCCCATAGTTGACACAAAATTTATGGTAAAGACGAGATCACAAGACAAGAGAATCATGGAGAACACCAAAGTTACATTTACCTCAAGTGATCCAAATCCTTTAGAATTTGATCCTAGAAATCATGTTACACCATCACAATAACCACCATCTCCTTCAAGACCATACAAGATTGAATATGTCATGAATAACCCATTTGAGCTCACTAGGGAAGAAATTTTGGAACATCCATCCTTTGACAGTGTAGCTTCTATCTCCGCGACATTTTTAGCACTATTTTTAACACAAGATTTTACAACTCCATCACAAGGGCTAAACCAAATTTACATACCTAGTCTTGAAACTAGCCTTGCTATTAAATATTTTGGTCACACTTCACCATTTGAAAATAGTACACTTGTGGGTACTCTTGAAACTAATCCTCCACCTCCTAACACCATTTGGACACCTACTTTTTGTGCTCCTCATGTTCCCAAAGCTCCAAACACACACCACTTGAACTTCATTATTCCACCACCACTTCAACATTTCAAGAACACCCTTCTTCATCTACACCTATGAGTACCACAAGTATGACTACCATCACGCAAAGTAGTATAGAACAAATATATCTAAACAACACACAAGGGCATGTCAATACTATATCACATAATCAACCCTCAATGCAAGTAGGGACATCTTTATCGAACCCTTTGATGGGTTCACCCATTCCATCTTCCATTTCCACATCATGCACCATCAATCCATCTTCAAGCAATCCCTTGGTTACAAGTTCTATCAATCTCGGGACTACCTTGATTACTAATCCTTTGTTTACATATTTTGCACAAGTCAATCCTCAAAACATTGAACAAGGGAATCTTTTAAATCAATGGAATCAAGGTCCTAGTGTGTCATTTCCATTGCAAAATCTAATGTCATCATCTTTCCCCACAACTCTCTTTTATATGCCAAATCAATCAGGACCTCAAACATATATTCCTCCACCTCATTCTACCATATTGCAAGGAATGTTTAATGAAGGGAACCCTCCACCTTTCACTAGAAATCCACTATCCACTCAAAACATCAATGTCCCTAATCCTTCATAGATGACTCAACAACCACCTGATCCCACATTACAAGCACATGCCCTAGCTCTACAACAAGCACAACAATCCTATCAACAAGTTGTACAACAACAACAAGAAGCAACCTTAGCACAACAACAACATCAAGCTCAACAAGCAACCTTAGCACAACAACAACATCAAGCTTATCAAGTATCCTTAGAACAATAACAACAACAACAACAAGTGGCCATCACACAACAAGCACAACAAGTAGCCTTAGTAGCACAACACAACTGCGCAACAATAACAAGCACAACAAGCGGCTTTATTAGCACAACAACAACAACATGCCCAACAACAAGCCCAACAACAAGCCCTAGTGGTGCAACAACAACATCAAGCTCAACAACAAGCCTTACTAGCTTAGCAATATTCCTAACAACAACAACAAGGTTCCTATTATCCTCATTTGAACATCATCAATCCCAACGCATCAGGAACATATTCATCACTTTCACATAATATCACACCTTCATACACCCCATATAACTCATATGTCATCCCACCATATGTTCCTCCACCAAATCCGCAAGACAATCTAGCATCACAATTGAAAGCACTCTCACAATAAATTCAAGACCTTCGCATGGGAAAGACAAAAAAACCTCATACACAGAACTTGTGTCCTTACCCATTTGATTGAAACATAGCAATGATACCATTCCCTCCTGGTTTTGAAATCCCCAAGTTTGAAAAATACAGAGGGAGAGGAAGTCATGTTGACCATATCAAATAATTTAACATCATGTGCATGGAGGTGGCTTACAATGATTCATACATAATGCACCTCCTCCCTCGAAGTTTGACAGGTACTGCAATGGATTCATTTTCTCATTTGCCTCATGGTATCACAACTTTTCAAGAAATTACTAAAAAATTCATCGGTCACTTCTCCTTCAATCTTGACATGGAATTTAGTCTAGAAGAGTTGTACACTCTTAAACAAAATCCAGGAGAAGCTTTCACCAATTTCTCACAATGATGGAGACAAAGAGCCAATAAAAGCAAGCGGCCCCTTCCTGATGAACAACAAGTGGGAATCATTATAGCCGACCTGGACCCAAATCTATCATTCCACTTGAAAATGCAATGTATCACATCATGCGATGAGCTTGTTCCTAAAGCCCTTAACATTGAAAGAGCCCTAATCTCACAAGGAAATAATCAGGCTTACAAAGACAACCATCCTTCAACTAGCTCAACTAAGAAACCCCATGTATGGGCTAAGAAAAAAATTGTAACAAACGAAGGTGTGGTAGATGCTAAGGTCATACTAAGTGCTCCTAGACCCAATAAAAATCAAGTTGTTAACATCCAACCAATTGTGTAGCAAACGGTACCACCTTAGAACAATTAGATTAGTAACACCAACATGCAACAGAGGCAAACCGACAACAGGAAAAACTATCCCAAACACAAGGACACACAGTTATAGGAACCCATCAAGACAATCATGAAGAAACTGGTAGAGTCAAATTTGATAACACTTCCTAACTTTAAAAAATATCAAGAACCACAAGAGAAGCCATCCTGGTACAACAAATGTGATCTTTGTGACTTTCATAAAATCAAGGGACATAAAACAACAAACTTCATGAAACTCAAGAACATCATCCAAGATCTCATAGACAATGACACCATATCTGTTAAAGTACCAGTTGGGAATTAGGATCTCAAGATATACAAGACCCCTATGCTAGATCATAACAAAGCAAACAACAATGAAAAAGCTAAGGATTACACTAATTTACAACATACCTATTCCAATGTAGTGGCCTCCTACGATAGCATTATCAGATTTGTTACCATCAAAGGAGCTAGTACGGAATGTGGAGTCACCAAACGAAGTGGAAAAATAACCGTTCAAGGAGATGGCCCATTTCAATCTAGGACACAACCTACTTTACCCACATCTCATCCTAGCAATTATAATCTTGTAGATCAAATTAAAAAAACCTCCACACAAATATCAATCTTAGAACTCTTGAGGTTATCCCTTGCACATAGAGAGATACTAGGAAAAGCTTTGTCTGAGTCGGCGTTCCAAAGAACATTGATACCGATCAGTTTCAAGCTATGGTAGGGCATATCGCCAACCATCTTCTCACCTTCTCTGAGTAAGAATTACCATCACAACCATCTCATAACTGTGCTTACACCTTGAGGTTGTCATTCATAAAAACAAGGTCAAAAGAGTCTTGGTAGATGGAGGTGTTGGTTTGAACATTTGTACCATGTAGTTGATCAAGCATCTAGGCTATTCAGAAGATACTATTGAGAAGACAAAGAGTACTACCATCTGGGCATATGATGACCAAGAACGGGTATCACAAGGAATCATTGCACTTCCAATCCAAGTGGGACCTCTTATTACAAAAACTACATGCCAAGTACTTGATCTTGATCTTCCCTATAACATACTACTTGTCTGACCTTGGATCCATGCTCTAAAATTTATAGCCTCAACCTATCATCAGTGTGTGAAGTTTACTTTTGCAGAAAGAGAAATCACTATCCATGGAGATCCTGAGCCTTTCTACTACTGCAAAATTCTTGAGGCCAAGTTTTATAAGATCCCAAAAATACCCAAAAATGATGAAGGACCTACACTAGCAAGCTCATTTATTGACCCATCATCCGTAGCCTCTACCCCAGCATAAAAAATACCCATTGTGCAAAGTATACCTGACGTCAAAGAAGTGATCCAAGATGATGGTTGTGAAAGCTACAAGATATTGAAAGAAACATTTTTCTTAGAAGAATTACCTATTTCTCCTCAATCTCATGGGAAACCTACATCTAGCACCAAAGAACCAGAGATAATCAAAATGGTGGCTACTACGTTCACCAAGTGGGGAGACCTGAATCAAGAAGATGTCAATGAGCAAGATATCTATAAAATTATCTATCAAGATGGATGACTTATTCCTACTCTTCCCATGGAAGATTACAACAAAGGCATATAGCTAATGTAGAGCATGGGATATAATAGGAATGAGAAGCTAGGGAAAAATGGCAATGGTTTACTAGAACCCATCGTTCCTGAGAAACGAATAAATAATCTTGGCTTAGGTTGTACTACTAGCAAGGTCACACTTATTGGCAAAGGTATTTCCGCTAAATGAGTTGAGGCTTCCTCTTGGTCACCTACATCACGTGATACAACCTTAGATGACTTTCCCCTTGATGTTGTTGAATTATTTGAGAATGACACCCTCTTCATGATATCCATAACATCCTTTGTCCCAAACAACCAACCAACTGAAATATGCCTAGTATACCCGCAACTCATTGACATGGACCAACAAGGACCACTGATTCTAGATTTATTCAAAAATGATGAAGCAATCTCATAATTTATGGGACTCCAAGACAACTTATCATGGGTAGATCACAAAGAAGGCTTCAAAATAGAGCTTGATATAGGGGCATACTATGGGGAGATGATTGAATCCTTCAGTCACAAAATAAATGAAATGTAATTAACATGCATACCTTTGAGTGAAAACCACCTAGTGACACTATTTGGTCCCAAAATAGTAAAAAAAAAGGATGCATCTGATAGTGAAAACCTCTCTGAGGTGCCCAAGGATGAAGGATTCAATCTCCCCATTAGTGTAATGCATCCAAAGAAGTCAACAGTATTAGCTGAAAAAGGCTACTCCAGACAATGTGGGAATAGAGGAAGCACCTAAGATCACTTTTTATGTTGAATCCTTGTTGGATGAAGAACAAAAGAACCTAGCAACGTTCCTTAAATAAATAAGAGCTAACTTTGCATGGTCATACATAGATATGCCAAGCCTTGATCCATAAGTGGTTGTACATTACCTATTAGTTTATCCTGATGCCAAACCAATCAAGCAGAAATTAAGGGAGATTCACCCTCAAATAGCACTCTTGGTTAAACTAGAACTACAAAAGCTTCTTGATGTTGGATTCATTTGACCAATAGATTATCTTGAGTGGGTTTCAAACCTAGTACCAATCTCAAAACCTATTGGGGGAATCAAAATATGCACTGATTTTAGAGATCTGAACAAGGCATGCCCAAAGGATGATTTCCCTCTTCCCAACATCGATCTCATTGTGGATCTAATAGCTGGGCATGAAATGTTTTCACTGATAGATGGCTTTTCAGGCTACGATCAAATCATTATCACCAAATAGGATCAACATAAAACTGCCTTTACTTGTCTGCAGGGAACTTGCTACTAGAATGTGATGCCATTTGGATTAAAAAATGTAGGAGCTACCTATCAAAGAGGAATGACCCTCATCTTTCACAACATGATCCAGTCCATAAAATAGTTGAATATTACGTGGACGATATTTTGGAAAATCAAAGAAGAGAAGTGAGCACATACAAGTCTTAGGACCTATCTTTGACAGGCTTGAAAAATATAGGGTATGACTGAATCCAAAAAATGTGTGTTGGAGGTCACATCAGGGAAGCTTCTGGGCTTTATTGTTCCACAAAGAGGGATGGAAATTGATCTATCAAAGGTAAAATCCATCTTAGACATGGAACCACCACAAAAATTGAAACAAATGAGAGGATTACAAGGAAGGTTGTAGTCCATCAAAAGGTTTATAGCCTAGTTATCAGATAAGATCCACCCCTTTTCACATCTTCTCCATAAGGGGATAACTTAAAAAATGGGATGAAAATGTGATAAAGCTTTCTAGTAGATCAAGGATTATCTACTAACACCTCCAGTGCTCATGCCACCAATATCGAACAAGCCACTAGTCCCTTACATCTCAGCAACACCAACAACACTAGGAGCTCTCTTAGCACAACATGATGAAAACAGAAAGGAAAGAGCCATATACTATATCAACAAAACCTTGGTAGGCTATGAAATGAACTATTCACCCATTGAGAAAAAAATCCTAGTAATATTTTTTGCTTCACAAAAGTTTAGGCACTACATGTTGTCACACCAAATCAAGCTCATCACAAAGATTGATCCATTAAAATATTAGTTATCCAAAGCAACCCTCATGGGATGAATGGCTAAATGGGTAATGATCTTGATGGAGTTTTACATAGAGTATGTGGAATGCAAGGAAATAAAATGACAAGTGATCATAGACCAGCTAGCAGAAGCACCCATCTATGTTGAGAACCCTTTAAAATATGATTTCCCCAAAGAATCAGTGTTTCTTATCAATCTTAGAGCTCAGTGGAAGATGTACTTTGATGGATTGTTTACCCAACATGGGTCAAGAGCGGGCATTCTTTTCATCACCCCCCAAGGCGATTGCATCCCAAAGTCATACAGGCTATCATTCCCATGTACCAATAACATTGTTGAATACAAAGCCTTGATCAGAAGTCTCAGGATAGAAGTTCAGTGGCAGATACAAGAGATGAAAGTCTATGGAGACTCATAACTGGTTATCAACCAAGTCAATGATGATTATCAAACTAAAGATGACAAACTCACTCCTTACAAGAAGATGGTGGAGAATCTCAAAGATCTTTTTGTAGACATAACTTTTGAGAAGATTCCTCACATGAACAATAGAGCAGAAAACACCATGGCAACAATTGGATCATTACTAGATATGTTGAACAACATCCTCCAATGTGAATTCTTGGTAGAATAGATTCTTGTACCACCTTTCAAAATCCTTGAATATGAATTTGTGTGTGTCATTGTTGGTCATGGGTCCCCATGGTACCATGACATCTTTACTTACCTTAATAGAGGAACCCTTCCATCTGATATCACCTCGAACCTAAAAAAGACCTTTGTAAAAAATGCATCCCAATTCATGATCCGAGGTGATACTCTTTACCGTTAAAACATCGAAGGAACATTACTATGATGACTTAACCAAGAGGAAGCCTTAACTGCTTTAATAGAAGTACATGATGGCATATGTGGGTCCCATTCTAGAGGTATGACATTAGCTAAGAAACTATTGAGGATGGGGTACTATTGGCCAATGATGGAAAAAGAAGCTCATCAATATGTGTAGAAATGCATCTAGTGTCAATAGCATGGGGATTTGATTCATGCTCCAGCTCAAGAATTGCAACCAATGATCACACCATGGAATTTTTCACAATGGGGACTTGACCTTAGGAAAAATCACTCCAACCTTATCCAATGACCATAAGTTTATCATAACTGCCATTGAGTACTTTACTAAGTGGGTTGAAGCCATTCCTGTTACCTACATAACAGGGAAGCAGATAGCCAAGTTTATCCAAAATTACCTAATTTTATGTTATGGTGTTCCACAAACCCTTATTTTAGATAATGAAACACCATTCAAGAATCAGGATGTAAAGGAGTTGTGCCAACAATTCAATATCCAACACCGATTCTCTACCCTATACTATCCCCACGGCAATGGTCAAGCAGAAGCAATGAACAAGACTATCCTAAAAATCCTGAGGAAAAAAGTTAATGAAACTAGTCATCACTGACATCTACAGCTAAATCCCGCTCTTTGGGCTTATCGAGCTAGTATCTGCATGCCTATAGGTGCAACCCCTTTCTGCTTGGTCTATGGATCATAAGCCATATTTCCTATCGAGGTTGAGCTCTCATCATTACGAGTGTCATTGTAGAATCTGATAACTAAGGAAGAATACAAAGTGTCTCAATTGAACGAGCTATAATTCTTGGATGAACATCATCTTGATGCCCTTAATCACTTGCAAGTATATCAAAACTGACTAAAACAAAGCTATAACAAGAGAATCAAATTTCGGTCATTCCAGGTAGGCGATCTTGTCTTAAAGAAAAATCAAAAGAACTTTCCAGATCAAGACAACAATGTAAATTTTGAGCCTAACTGGCTGGGTCCCTTTGTCATCACAAGAAGCTATAGACCAGGAGCATACCAACTATCAATCCCTGAAGGTGAACTCTTATAGAAGACAACTAACAGCTTGCATCTCAAAAAAAATTATGCCTAATATTGAAGGGTGTAAATAAGAAAATACAAAAAAAATCAAAAAATGATCAAAATCCAAAAAAATGAGAAAAAGGATTGAAAAAAGTAAAGAAAATATTCGTCCTCTAGTGAAAACCACTTTGGTGGCACTTTGGAAAAGTACCTTGGTGAAAACCTAGAAAATAGGCACCTTGCGTAAATAAAGCATCTCCATCTATTCTTTGTCTCTTTTGGCCTATCATTCTTTGCATCGCCATTCATCCCTCATTCGTGTCCTTATCATGGCTTGTCACTGTAAGGTATTGTAAACCCTTTAACACTACTTGGCATATTCCTAAGGTCAGTTTGTCCTACCTTTATCGAAGTAGGCTAACATGTCACAATGGGGGCATTTTGTTATGCATCACAATCAGGTTCTTGTATATCTTGGGGTCATGGGACACCTTATCAGAAAAAATCAAAAACATTCATAAAATCTTATCCAAAAAATCCAAAAAAAATTGCAAACTCCTATACAGCTAAAATCCAAAAGCATTCAAAAAATTGTAAAGGAAAAATCCAAAACATTTGAAAAACATCAAAACCCTAAAAAGGTCGAACATTGAAAACCAAAAAAACAATGTCCTCTTGTTGAACTACGTCATCTGTGAGCTTGAATGTAGGCAAGGCCATCATTGATGTACCCCTGAGACACCCTAGGTCAGTCCTTTAGCCATCCATCATAATAAACTATCATCTTTCATTTGTTCATATCTTCATCTTGTAAATGGGTTGAGTCAGTCGAACTATGTGGTCTCTGCATGTATAACGTAGGAAATGTTAATCTATGATCAACCCCCGAGGCCCCTAGGATAGGTCTTTAGGTTAGGTTCTTGGTCGAAACTTGGAAATTCTCATAAAACCCCAAAATATTCAAATATTTCAAAAATCCAAGAACATCCAAATATTCAAAAAAAATAAAAACATTTGAAAAATGGAAAATCCAAAAACAATAGAAAACATTCAAAATACATAAAAAGCCTCAAAAAATTCAAAAAACCCTAAATAGCCTCAAAAAATCAAAAATCAAAACATTCATATAAACTTTCAAAAATACCAAAAATAGCCTCAAAACATCTTCAAAATACCAAAAACATTGAAAAATCCCAAAAAAATCCAAAACCCATCCATCCCATTTTGCTTTCACCCACAATAAACTTTCATCCACAATAAAATGATCGTCACCTTCACCCATTGGTGAAACAAGTAGAAAAAAAACATAACGAGTCATAAAGTGCGAACCTAAAAGTCAAAATATAAAATTTTAGATCACAGGTAAGTATGTCAGTGCAGTTTATGGCAACGACTCATCTTAGCATCATCCTCCTAACATCAAACAACCCTCTGATCAACATGTCCTAGAATGTATCCTTCTTGCGATGTACATCAGTATCAAATATCACTTTAGCTAAACTTAAACTAGGAAAAAGCTATAGATAACACTGATTGTTTGTCTTTGATCTCTTCTTATGATTTATCTTAATGACCTATTCCAAGGACCTCTCAATTATGACTATCAAAATGATTTAGAGAGAAAGGAATGGGGCATCGATAATTATCTTTCATTTGTTGTGCTTATGGATATACTCTTGTAAAATAATCTTGGAGCATACTTGCTTAGTTGTGTGTAGGAAGGTCATTTAGAGTATGTTGACTATTGCATATGCTTTGGTCCAATATATTCTAAGCTTCATACTTTCATTCCAATGACATTTCCATATGTCAAGGTGTGAACAAGAACTATCCTATGTGCTTGTCGAGGAAAAGTCCATTACACTAGATACAATGTCATCCTGGTTATCAATACCTTGATGCATCGTATCTATGTGTTATATCAAACAATAAGGAATGACAGAAAATCCCAATCCCGAAGTGTGAGCATCCTATCCTGCATTTTCATCCTGCATTCTTGCATTGTCTCATCACCATCTCTAATAAAGTCTCGATAGATCATGAACATGTTGGATCTTTTGAAGCAATCATCATTGATGGTCATTCATTCTTTATTTTTCTATCTTCTCTTCGCACTAACCTGGTATCATGACAGTCAACAAAAACATCATCAATGCATCCAGCCTACATCCACAAACCATCAACATACATGCATCTCATAATCATAGTGAAATCATAACATCCATTAGCATAATCATTCCATATCCCATCATACATTCTGTATAATCATTTGAGTTGTGATGGATAATATAGATTTGTTATTATAAGCATCTTAAATTGTTGCATAAGCATTTCCATCCATACATCCATATACATCATCATCATAAAACATGCATAGAAAATATAGAAAAAAAATAAATGCATCCATAACATCTGCATATCATAATCATCCGTCCATATCATATCATGAAAAGATAATGAAAAATAACATAATAGTGCATCCATACATCATCACATAAGTGTATCCATGTCATATCATCCATATCATGAAATAAAGTGAACACATCATAGCATGAATCATTCATATCCATCTCATATATATCAAAAAATGTGTCACAGTACAAAATCTAGATTAGTGTATGTACATCGATCATAAGTACAATATCCACATGGCTATCAAAAAGGTGCCCATGAATGTATATCAGTGATAAAGAATGGGGAAAAATAAAAAAGTGTCTATACATCAAAAAGCTAGCCCTGATGGCTACTACCCTCCGTAGCCTGTCTCTCAACCTGATCCTTTGCTCGGGGGCATGCACTGCTACACTATGAAAAATATGGTTGTCGAAGAGCCTCTAGAACATCTCGATGATAATGTTTCATGTAGTATGCAACCTTTGTAACAACCTCTCTATATAACCATGCTGACATGGACTGACCATGTGTTGCTTCCACCATCACCTCAATCTATTGCCTCCTGGCCACCACCTAATCCCTCTCTCCTATGATAGCCTATACCCTCTACAACGCTTGATCTCTCTTTGATGTCACTACAACCACCTATTGTCGAGCCTGGTCTCACTCAGCAGTAATATCCAAAATTTGATGGTGGGCATGGTCCTGCTCACCAATCGATGTCTGCACCTATTGTTGCAGTTGTTGTATCAAAGCATCTTGTGCATCTAGTGGTGGTGGTGGTTCTGGATGTGGCTGTATGTATGGCTATATCTATCAATGCATCGGTGGTTGTACCTGAGGTGGTTGTCCAACCAGAGGAGCCCCCAGAACCTATCCATCCTAGACATCTTGGCCTCTTTGTCCCCTGCCTCTAGATCCCTTTCCTCATGGTCTCCCTCTAGGAGGAGCACTTGCTGGATTTGTCAGTCACCGGGGTGGGATGAACCATGCATCATATGTCAGAGTGGTCTGCACCACTGGCTAACCTTGATCATATGCCCAAGGTTGGGCCACCAATTATCTGAATCTCTCAACGGCTTCTAGAGCCAGAATGGTTGGTCCCCATGTGGGAACTTGACTAGATGACCTAGCAAAAATGGCCCTGTATGCATCGTCGGGTCTATCATGTACATCCCCAAACTGTTTGGCCACCCTGTCAAGAAGATATCTCTTGATCATGTGCTCTCGACCCTATAGGTAGCAGGTCTATCCGAAAAAATATAGCTGCTAAATATCATCAAACCATGGCGGCATCTGAAGCCATGGGCGCCAATGGAAAACTGTCATATCATCAATAACCCATCTCCAATATGAGATTCTAATCTCTCCAGTGTGCCTCAGAGTAATGGAACCTCGATATCTCCAAATAACGGGATAATCCGGCTCCATGTCTACCATCTAAACTATTGGCCAAAGCATGAAAATGTGCTCCCATGCCCAATTATGTAGCAGAGTAACCCCTGCATCGATGGCTCTCCCATTGCAATAAAAAAAATCATGTAAATCAAGGTACAAGGAGGCTAGCATCACAAGCCCCCACAAAAAAATAGTCCTCCTATGTAGCATTTAGTGCCATGCCAAGCCCCATTCTGGGTTGAATCCTCTACTGCATCTATCTGGAGCCACCAAACCTGAAATGATGGTTTCGATGATCAATCTAAAGGTCGGTACATGACCTCTGTACGACTCCAAGTCAATCTAAGATGTGACCAATGCAATCTAGTCCATCTCCATCACCTCAAGGCATGCATCGAACCTAGCATTGGTGTCGTAAATCACATGATCACCGTGAATAGGCAAACAGAGAATTTGCCACACACCCTCCAAGGTAACTATTCCCTCCCCTATCGGAAGGTGGAAGGATGAGGTCTCACTGTGCCATCTCTCACACAGAGTTTTCATCATCGCCAAATGAGTCCTAATCACGAGTGTGTATGCAATGTACCATAGACCAATCCCTCCTAGGTGCTCCTGGCACAACTCTGAAAGATCACCTAATCTCTCTAGAATAGTGGGCCTGTGCTCCCTCAATATCAATGGTGGGAAGACCTCCTACATCCACGAAGCACACAACATTAGGAAATTATCGAAAGTTGAAGTTATTTGAAATTTTTGGCTCGGAAATCACAATAGCATTACTATATTAAAATTTTAAATAGTGATGCACAATGCATTTAAAATTTCAAATTAGAAAATGCATTGTCAGATAAGTTGGCGTCGCAATTCAGCTTCTAGTCTAACCTAACCCTAATTTCTAAATTGGCAAGTGCATCACCAAATAGGCCTACATCGCCATTTAAAATTAGGAACCCTAATTTTAAATTGAGAAAAGCGTCACTATATAAATATGTGTCACTATAAATGATTTGGGCATCACTAAATAGTGATGCCACCAGAATCTAAATTCTAAAGTGTCATAAATGCATCAAAAATTCAAATTTCAAATTAGGTTTCGAATCACATATTGGTGGTCTTGCGCCTAGAAGTCACTGGAACTCTCGAACTCGATCGGAGATGTTCCTGGGAAGCTCTCACCATGCCATTTCGTCAAAGGGTCAAGGAAAAAATTGCAAGAATTCCTTAAGGTGTGAATGCACAAATGAATTGAAAATGACCCTTCTTGGCCTATTTAAGCTAGAAAATTAAGGTTTTTTCCCTAATTTAACCTTCCAGTTGGGGTTTATTATCATTTTCACCAATTTTTCCAATCTAGACCTAATTTTGCATCGTTTTTTTGAGTTTTTGGCATTATTCTTGCATCCCAGAGCCTTTTTTGACCCTTGGGGTAGCTTATGATCTTTATCGATAAATCAACCCAGATTTTGAAATTTTCGCTCGATTTCTCAAGGGGGCAGGGAATCAACATTATCCTTCTGCTGGGGCATCTAAACATTAGATTTTTTTTATTTTTTTTTAGGAAACAATTTGAATCTGAAAAGGTGTTATTCTAGGAACGGAAGTAGCAAGTACCTCGCTTCAAAGAGCGAAAAAATGTAGACACTGAAAAAATGTCCTAACCAATATCATACATTTGAAATAGATTTACTAACATCATTTCCTCTTTAATTCATCCTCTTTTTGCTTAATTGATTTAATTAGCCTAGCTAATTAATTAATTGCATCATTTTCATCTATTGACCTAATTAATTTAATAAGGTTAATTCATCTCTTTTCACACTAACACTTCGTCTAATTAAATTAAATAAATCAAAATATTTAATTTAATCACCTAAGTCATCTTATTTAATTAAATAACCCTAAGTTATTTAAGTAAATATCATTTCACCCCTCCCCTATTTATTAAATCATCTAATTTAATAAATATCTCTTTAATTCCTCCAAATCCCCTAATTGCATAAATTAAACCTTGTTTAATTAGTAATTAAACTAATTTTCCTATAAGCAAAGGGAATATTCTTGATCCCTTTTTGCACAATTAAAACTTTTTTTTAATTTGTAAATTACCTTTTTCCTCACCCAAAGGAATATTCTTTCCTCCAATCAACTCACCTGGCTTCTTGAACAAGCTAAACCTTCAACCCCTTGACCAATTACCTTTGACCTGTGTGATCAGGTCAAAAGTGTGTTTGTTTGAGGCAAGTGTGAGCCCTTGATTAACTTCCATCATGCATTCTCATTTGTTGATGAGAATCTGTGATCCATGCCTCTTATCCTCTTCATCTTGAACTGTTGATTAATCTTTTTGATCTCAACCATTCATTCCTCATTTTCTCTCCTATTAATGGATCACTATTTGGAGACAAATGGATCTATCTTTCAATTGAAAACTTATGTTGTTGAATTCACTTGCATCCATACTCTTAATTTACTCCCTTTTAGCTTATTTAGTTCATTTTTATTGCATAATAGCTTAAAGCATCCATTAATGGCTTCCATGCATCCATCTTAGTTTGTATATGAATTATATTTTTCATCTTTTAGCATAGTTTTAGCTTAGATTAGCTTAGCAATAGCATAATCAGTGCATACTTAGCATAAAATCATGGTAACTTAGCTTGCATCATGTTCATTTTTAGCATAATCTAGGTTTTCATACATCAATCACAATGGTTTCGTCAATTCTCTTCCATAGAATCGTATAAAATAGGCTCACTGATCACAGGATTGGGAAAGGGTCGTCATTTCACATCAACACGACACCAATTCCACAATGGGATAAGTTTTAGATGGATTAGAGTAGATTTTTTTATATCTTTCATAATTTAGTATGTTAGGTTTTGATAAAATGCTTAGTTTCAATTTCATTTGAATGATCTTGTTGATATTCGAGTATTAGTGGCTCTTTTATGCTTTGATTATTCATGTATCAAGTGTAATTCGACCAATACTGATATCCTCGCATCGACAGTACCCCAACAACAACACGATATACCTCAACAACAACATGGAATACCTCAACAACAACATGGAGTACTCCAACAACATGGTATACCTCAAAAACAACAAGGATTACCCCAACAACAACAAGGAGTACCTCAACAACAACACAGTGTACCTCAACAAAAATACAACATACCTCAACAATAATACAACGTACTTGAACATCAACATAATATACCTCAACAATAGCAATATCACACCATCAATACACAACATGCCCACATTTGATACTTCAGTTTGCATGTCAAAGATAGACCAATGAGTTTTTGAGAGATTTGGGGACCTCAAGTGCATGCCACCTAACTGACGAACATGAACAGGTGGTTCCAAATTTGATTGTTTATTTTGAACAACTAGTTTAGAACCTAAATCTTTAGTTCTATGTTTTCCATTTTTGGAAATAACATCTTGTTGGATGGGGATTGTTGAATCTTCCTTAGTAGATTCTGGTATATTGAATGTCACTCCATGAATCACTCTAATTGTGCACCTTCTACTTGATCTATTTCCCTTCTTCCCTCGTGCCATTTTTTTTGGTGAATCTGAATGTGAAACAAACAATAGCAATGTCGGCTCATGTTATACCTATAAAACCCAAAAGTATAACATATTATACTTGATAGAAAAGCATCAATATGTTTGAAAATAATAGAAATAATAAATAGACAAGGTCAAAAAAGCATATATACATAAAAATTAAAAGACCACCAAACAAAAAGGAATCAAAGGTTTTAAATAATAAACTATATGATTGTACAACCTGTTTGAGTATATCACTATATAAAGTCAATGTGTTCATCATAATCAAACCCTAGATGGTTTTCACAATGATGTGAGAAAGATAGGAGTACTAGGCCAAAATAGATTCACAAGTTCCATTGTGTGCAAAATAAAATGAGAAATGATGGGTTCAGGTTGAGTCCTTTATCTGAAACCATGAACACTATCCAACAAACATATGTCATGGTGGAGACATCATCCAACCAACAATGATGCATCATGAGAAATGATGAAATCAATCAAAATCCATGTAAAATTATCCCCTAAGTAGATAATTTCAAGAATTAAAACAAGGATTTTAAATTGTAGAAGGTGTGTGAAGTATACTTCTGAATATATGTTATAAATAAAAGTTACAAAGTTCATCCTATATATGTATGTTGCTATGTTGTATATGCAATGGAAAGTAGACAAAAGCTAACATAGTTTACATAAAATGTATGGTACTATCTTCTTATGGACAACAAAAAGAGAGTAATTTAAACATAGGTAAGACAAATATTAAAAATGAATATGTATGATGTTGTGTTTTGTTTGAAATTCAAACTTGAGAGATATAGAGTGTCATGACTATAAAGATAGAAAGTGCACAAATATATATATATATATGGAGAGAGAGAGAGAGAGAGATAAATATATATCTTTATGTGAATATCTATAAGTACAATAAAAATGTGAGTTGTTAAGCAAAGAATAAAAGTTATAAATTTTTTCCTATATATGTATGTTTCTCTATTGTATGTGCAATGGAAAGTAGACACATACTAACATAGTTTACATAAAATGTATGGTACTGTGTTCTTATGGACAATGAAAGGAGAGTAATTTAAACACAAGTAAGAAAAATATAAAAATGAAGATGTAAGTTGTGTTATGTTGGCAATCCAAACTTTAAAGATACATACATAATGGACATATATACAATAAGAAAAGGTAAGATTGAAATTTTGGGTTTATAACCAAAGGTAACAAAAATATAAGACATGTGGATTAGAGAATCTAATGTGCGGCAGACTATCTCGCTAATTGGGGTTTGGATCAGACAAAGGACACTATCTCGATAGAATGTGCCACTCAATGGAATGGGCTTTAGAAAATATTTAAATTCAATATGGAAAGTTCCTAGGGGTAAATGGAGATGTAGGTATACTGATGTGTTCATTTGTCAATCCAAACTTCAAAGATACATACATAGTTTCATGACTAGATATAGTTATATATATGTATGTATGTGTATGTATATATGTATATATTTATATGTATGTATATTTATATGTATTTATGTATATGTATGTATATATATATTTATGCGTATAAATGTTTTTTTAATATACATAACATAAATATACAGATAGACACACACATATATATTAATATACATATATATACAAACATATAATGTATTGAATATATATACATATATATATATATATATGCAAGTTGATGTGTGCACTTTTATGAATATAAAGGAGGCTTCTATGAATTTACTGAAAAGAGTAAATAAAGACACAATTTCCTGAATTTGTAAATGGGGTTTTTGAAGGAATAACCCATGAGAAAAAAGACCATCATTTATTTATAACATTTAAATAGACACTTCATGAATATAACTATTAAACACACACTTCATGAAAGTAATTTTCAAATATTGTACCAACTTGAAAATAACCTGTGAGAAAAAAGACCATCATTTATTTATAACATTTAAATAGACACTTCATGAATATAACTGTTAAACACACTTCATGAAAGCAACTTTCAAATATTGTACCAACTTGAAAATGCATGGATATTTGAGGAATGTACATAGGATATTTGTTGATGCTTTGTAGTATGCAGAGGATATTAACAAACGAGAAGAAGTGAGATTGACGTTGGCTACTTTCCCTTTTATAAAATAATTCAAATCTAATAATTGAATGCATTGATTTTGGTTATTGTGTTTCAAATTTGAATTTTTTTTGGGATGATCCAATTCTTTGAATTTGTAATTACCATTTATGTACATTTTGTATGTTGAAATGACTGAATTTTGTATTATATTTGGATTTGATGTTTATTAGGGGAGCCTTACACCATTAACTATTTATGTAGGTACCTACACTAAATTGAGTTAATACATGTACATGTGAGAGGAAGTGTAGGAGATTCTACATTTGACAACCCATAAAGTTGATAGGAGCTCTCATAATGGCATACGTATTTGTGAATATAGTATGTAATGAGTCTAGCACCCTTTGCAAGTGGGAGTATTTGTCGACATAAGAGATTATTATAAATTGTAAAACTGGGTATTTAGGAGAACCTTGTCTTATATTGTCAATACAATTGTATGTGTAGTTGACTACATACATTGGTCAACTACACATTGACATATGAACATGTATTGGTTTTTTTGCAATATGTTATTAAATTTTAAAAAAAAAAAAATAGTGGGTCAAATAAAAAATTTATTTGGGGGGTAAAGTGAGCAAGGATTGAATGGTTATTGTAATATGGGAAATATATAGTGTAAGGCCCAACTAATGCTCAATCAACGAAGTGTTGGGCCTACAATTGAGAGGTGGTTCCTAGCTAAACAATCCACTAAACCCTCGCAAGGCTCCATTTAATTATCAACTAGAGCTACGTAAACTTTTGATGATGTTGGTACTATACATGCATTCAGAGACTCTACACAACCTATATAATCTAGTATAGGTGGTTTACACATGTGTAGGAAAATGAGAAATATTGGAAAAGGAAATAAAAGCATAAATTATAAAATAAGAAAAATAACTTCGTCTTGTAATTGTTATTATGGGTAATTTCAACTGAACTTTGTTACCGGTTAACTGCTAAACTTGGGCTTTGTATTCAACTTGACTCCATTAACTGTTAACTCCTAACTGCTTAACTACTTGACCACTTCGGAGCTTGACTTAGTGACATATTACAAAACATGATTCATGATGCAAGATATCATTCATGTGCATGTAAAGGAGAATCGATTTAAAATGAAATGCAATAATGTAAACATCTAATTTAATAGTAGAAATTAAGGTGGGTGAAAAATTACCTTGAGTGGCCCTTGCTCAAGTTGTACCCATAGAGTAAACCAAATAAATGCTACTTAAATCAACCAATTATAATAATAAATTGGAATATCTTCATTGCATGAAATTGGATTCTACAATCTGACAAGAATCTTCATAGATTTCTCATTCATGAATACATAACAGAAAACTAAAAACAAAGTACTATCTGTGAAAATGAAAAACTAGATCTATTCAAGCATATACTTTCACTATATCTACTCCTCAACCACCGATCCAACTATATAAGTTTGGGGGAGGTTTATTGGCATAAGGAATCAAAACAAAAATTAAATGCAGATTACCACTCTCCTTTAAAATAGAGAGGGATAAAGTCTTTGCAACTAAAATTGTAACTAAAAAGATAGAAAAAAGACAAATAGAATTAAAAATTTTCCCTAAACAGAATGACAGAAACATGTATTGTGAAAATAGTTAGGTAGGTTTCCTATTCACAACAAACTTATTCTCCCTTTAGTTGTCTTGTTGAATGTTTTGGCAATTCATAATTGACCTCATTAATGATTTCTTCCATTATCTTTTGCAACTATCACATTTCCAGCATTTTGAAATCTCTCTTGTAATTCATCTAAAATCCTTTGGCCGTAGTTGAGCTTCCTAGTTACAAGTTATAGTCTACTCACTCTAACTTCTTAGATGCAAGGATTTAGTTTCATCTAACATATACACACTACTAACAACCATAAATTGAACATAGATTCATACTACAACATACACATTCATACATTTAACCGTGCAATTACCAACATATCATAATCATATTTCCATACATCAAAATCTAGTTTAATTTTTATGAAGGATATAAAAAGATAGATAAGTTTAGGAATGTCTATGAAATAAGCCATAGAAAGATGTTGAAACCCAAGATCTGATTGCAAACCTCAAAATTACCTTCCACAGAAGAGGAAAACGAAAAAGCAGAGATTGCATAAAAACATGCAATTTGATATATTCGAAAAAGACCAATTAATTACAAGAGATTATTTGCTTTATAAAAGCAAAGATGCCTAAACCTAATCTTATCTTGAGCAACAAGATAGCTCGATAAGATAAAGATGAAATCCTAAAACGATTAAATATGCCTAAGTAAACTTATGCAAAGTGTAAT
>VDFB02205144.1:0-26039 GCA_007258455.2 Sequoia sempervirens | reverse complement strand
AAATTCAGATATGACGACTTTAGAGGCCCCGAAACAAGTCAAAAAGTCATTGAACTGACCTACAATCAATTCATGCATTGTAGAGCTCATCGAGAGCTTTCCAAGGATATGGAATAATAGCAAATCAGACACTCGAATCAAAAGTTATGGCCCCGCGAAGTTGACCCTCTAAAAAAGTGAATTTCATTAACATTTCTTCCTAGGCCGGAAATCAAACGATGAGACTTTTGGTGCCAAAACAAAAGGGAAATTTTCTCTTTCTAGAACATTCTAGGGCAGTTATTGGTAAAATAAAAAGTGATATGAGGGGGTTGTAGAAGGTGGCTCCATTAGTGCAGGTTGTGGCTCCGAGTAACAATTTTTCTTTCAGAGTTGATTTTTTGTTGTAATGAATCAAGCCCATGAGGTTGTAGCATGTAGATCTGAATATGTAAATTCATTTTCTGAAAATAATTGAATTGTGTCTGTGGTTTCGGGCGGTGTAGCCCTCATCAATATTATGCAATTTAATATAAACAATATAAAACAATATTTTTTATATTTTGCATTCAAATTAAATATTATATTTAATTTAATATATGAATTTTATTTAAAAATTGTAATTTATGATATTTATTATTATAACTTATTATATAATTTAATATAAACAATATTTAATATTGTATTTCACATAATATATAAATTTTATTTAATAATTTTTTATTTAATATTTATATTGAAAAGAAACAATATTTAATATTGTGTATAACATAATATGAATTTTACTTAATAATTTTATTATTAATATATGAATTTGAATTTTATTGAAAAGAAAGGTAATCTATACTGTATAAAAAGCTAATGAATAAAATACTATCAAAATCATTTGTTTTTATCTTCATTTTGCTTTAATTTCCATAATTTGCATTTATCCCACAGCCAAAATTTGAAGACGAAGATGTCTTAGCAGAAAAAGATTAAACTCTATAGTTTTAAGCCTCTAAGGGTAAGGTCCCATGGAGGGGGGCTTACTAAAAAAATGATGCAGAATCTGTTGAAATTTTTTTAGAATATTTTGAAGCTGGTGGTCCCATGAAGTTGGAATGGAATGCTGTGAATAAAAAATTAATAAATAAACATCATTTCCCTCCAATTTTTCCGTGGCGGGAATCTAAATTTCTAGATGTGCGATAAGTGGCAGGAAAGTACTCCTAAGTAGGTGGGGAAATTTCTAGCCCCACCCCAAACCCACTAGTTGAAATCTTCATCCCAAAATAGTTTGGGTTGGAAAAGATTCCAGTTAATCCTATAGCAATTTTTTTTTCTTTCCATGAGACCGGCTACTTCCGTGAAAATAGGAGCACAAGCGCCCCCCCCCATGGGACCATTAAATAACTTATAAGTCCTTTCTCCCTTAATTTTTCTCACCACAAGCATGTGGGATTATAAATAATTTGAATCAAACAAAATATTTAATCTTTCAGACAACTTAAGGATGGAAATGAAGTGATTTGGTTAGCCTCCACAATCGTGTCTAAAATTTTCTAGGCACAGTGGAGAACTGCAGATTTTGTAGCTCTTAATGGTGGGAATGACAAATTAAATCCTTCTAAACGGTGGAAATGAACATGAATAAGAACGGAAACAACAGATGGGAAAATGGAAACAAAAACAGTGTGAGTGAACAAGAGTGGGAACCACAGAGGCAAATGGGAAAAAGTACTGTTGTGGTCCCGACCACCTAAGTAGTCAGATGCTTAGAGTGTGCCAGTTAAGCCTGACCAAAATTTTGTAGCATGAGAGATTTGGTTATTGGAACCCAAACAATAGAATCACTCAAAGACAATCTCAAAGACCTACAGATTAGAGGATGCCACTAGGAGCTGCATGGGAAGAGATTTATTGAATGTCACGTGGTAGTGAAAAACTACTGGTGATTACATTGATCTCCAAATCACTAGGAGGAGGGTCGTGATTTGTCGTCCTTCATGATCCAATCTCTAATCTATAAAAACTTGAGTAGAGATAAGATTTAATGAAGAGGGCGTAGGTCAAAATTGATGGGAAAAATAAAATATATGTCATCCCAAAAGGAACCACACAACTAATGGTGAGAAGAGGCACCTTGGGAGGTGGCTATGAATCCATAGCAAGATGGTAGAGAAAGAAACCAAATAAGTTCTTCTTAGATCTGCCTTCCAATGAACCAAAAGTGTTGGTGTTTGTGGTGGGGAGATATGAAGTATCGAGCAAGAAATAACAGATAAATTTGGCCACTTGAGGGGGTTTAAGGTGCATGAAGAGTCATCATCAATTCTCTAGCTTTGGTTTCAATGTAACTCACACACTGCATAACGATTATAATGGGATAGGATAAAGGAATTTTACCCAAATACACAGAAAACCTTAGCTACAAACACCAAATATTTCCTACGACCCTACAATAATAGGAAAAATAGGCCAAAGTTTTGTAAATAGGCTATAAATTTTTTCAAGAATACAATTTTCTATCAAGATAGCAAATTGGTAGAGGGCTGATTGGCCGTCTATTTTTTTTTTAAATTTTACTTTTAGTACAATAGGCCAAAAAATTGCAAAAAATGAAAATTACCAAATTTAAAGAAATGAAAGGCATTTCTTCATTTCTTGAGCCTTTTGGATGTAATGGTAGTTTTCGTTTAGCTCCATGATGATTCATTGATAGGGCTAGAAACTTGATTCACCAAAAATCGAGAAAGAACTTGCAGTTCAACACTTTGATACCATGTTGGAGCTACAAATAATGTGCAATATTCAAACTACCATGAAATGAATCAAGCACAATGCAAACTACAAATAACTATCATAGAATGTGTAGAATATAATGATCAAGCCTTGCATATATAGGCAAGGATGAGGAGGTGAGAAGGTAGGAGTAAGACTCTGATTACCCCTCCAAATATGGGACACTTGTGAGCTCACTTGACAAGTGGGTGAGTAAGTGTCAATAGGTGTCTCAATTCATGACTCAATGCATCAAAGGAAACCTAAGTAAACTTAAGCTAGGCATGAATAGGTCAATCCTAGAAAGGTGATTAGCTAACTAGGTAGATAATGACACTATTTATATTAAAAAAAATTGTACAAAGATCACCATTGTGTAGATGTGATTAATTTATAATTGAATCAAATAAATATCCTTTCAACTACCAAATTGTCATGGAATTTGAAGAACATATATTAGACAAATTTTGAGGTGTTCATAAAGAAGAACAAAAGTGCTTCAATAATAATAATATCACTATATATTTTGGGATGAAATAATAGCAACTACAAAGAATTATTTGGTATTTTCTAAGCTAAATTTTGAATATTATATTTGTTTAAAAAATAATCCATTAAATGTAATTTACAAATTAATTTCATAAAAAATAATAAGAAATTTATATTTATGTTTTATTGTGCAAATCTCTATAAATTGTATCAGGGTTTGATATTTGTAGTATTCCCTTCATGCAAACTTTATGATTGTGAGCTTGGGTTTGTTATATTTGAAAAATATGATATTACAAGGAGGAAATACGAAGGATAGGTTGTTTGGTAGTCATCCACATGACCTGATATGTGATGAAGGATCTTCATGTAAAATTTACCATATTCCAAAGGTAATCTTAATGTTGTTAGAGAATAGCATTGCACCATTGGTCTGATAATTTTATTTGTTATTTTGAGATGCACAACATGCAAATTTTAAAAAATATATCAAATATAAGGAAAAATATGTCATGCAAAGATTCTAGAAGCATGATCATTATTTCTAAATGGATTCTCAAGATATCATGTTGTGGTATATGAAATATATAATCTAATAGAAAATACTCAAATCTTTCGAGAATAATTCTTCACATATCACATTAGAAGAAATCAACAACTCCAAAGACTACTTCTATTATCCTTGTATAATTTCTTATAACTAGAAATGAAAATATACAATATTCTATTACAAAGCCAAATATCGAGCTATAATGAAATGGTGAAATTATATCTCTACACAATGCAAATTATAACTTAATTTATATAGAATAAAAAAGTATTGATCATGAATAATATTATGTAGCTTTTGGCAAGTCTTGGCCAAATGCATCAATGCATAATGAAAACATACTCATGTTGCACTACCATCTAACATAGAAAAAAACATAAAGCACATAACACACATAATTCACCCTTACACACATAGAAACAAAAATGATAAATTTATAGAGTACGAGAAATATATTATACACTAAAAATAACAAATCTAACTACTAGAATAATAAATAAATAAAAGAAGTTTGGATGATATTATTGGATTACAATTCTTGAAGAAACACTAACACACACAAAGAAAATAAAAAAATGTTTTTGGTTTGGCTATTTAGGGACTTTCCTTAGTCAAACCCTCATTTTGGTATTTCTACCTCCACTACAACCAAGATTTTATGAATAAGATTTGAAGAAACACAAATATGATAACTTTTAAAATAAAAATGCAATATCTTGAGATATAAATGATTTAATGACAATATGCTAACACTTAATATTATCAAATGATAACAAAAAATTAAATATGCAAGAAGAAAAGGGAACAAAAAAATGGAATAGAATCACCTTGAAGCTTTTGAAAAACCTCTAAGATAAAATTTGTTGCCTCAAGATTGTTTTTCTACATAGTCTAGTGAAGGTGGTGATGGAATATCCTCAAGAGAGTAAAATGAAAAGTGAATAATAGCTTGATGTACATCCTCAAAACAAGATAAATTCTTTGAAAAGTTGTAGAGCCAGACACATGAGAGAGAGTGCATGAGAAAATTAACCTTCCTTTTTAAAAATAGCAAGTCGAGGTGTTGTTATGTAACAAAACCACATGTAGGAATGTTACACCCAAAAAAATCATGGGAAGGTAATTCTCCAATTGCACTGAAATCATGAATATTTATAGGACAATAGCGTAGAGTGCTACTATCTGAAAAATCCTAGACTCAGAGAGTCGAAAAAATCATAAAGTTGATAAAAATGAAAAATTCAAGTGCTAAAATTTTGAAATTAAAACATTTTATATCATGGGCTAAAGGGAGGACATTATGTAGTGTGAAATTGCAAGGGTATGCAGTTTATGACAGTACACATGTTTTAAAATTTGAATTGAGGTGTGGCTAACTAATAGTTATACATTCCCAACAACATAAGTTCTTTATTTTCTAACATAGTTATTTTGGTCTTTTCTTGACTTATTTTGTATAAATAAGATATCTATGCTCATTTGTAGGGAGAATATACTAGGAATTCTTATGCTATAAGAGGTTACACAATTTTATTTCCTCTAATTATTTGTTAATTATAATACCCTCTATATATTCAAATTTAAGCTAAGTATCTTATAAATATATAACTATATACTCTAGAATGAAAATACAAAAAGTAATTGCTATTTTGTTCCTATTCTCCTTTTTATTCAATAGCCTTTTACTTATTCAACAAATTCTAAGTTATATTTTTATTTAATTATTTTGTACAATTTCTATAGTTAATGGACAATTTCTTAACTATTCACGTAGATTAGCATTAGGTTACTTTTCTTTAGTTGTTTCTATTTTTTCTCCATAATTTGGTTTGAAGAAATTCATTTAAGATCTTATGAAGAGATGATTTATAAAATTCTAGAGGTAATCTTGCAAACCCCATTCCACATTTACAAGCTTACCACATTGGTGTAGTTTTACATGCAAGCATAAATTTGAAGTAAATAGCAGCAAACTCTAAGTCATGGGAAACATAATTGATCTTATGGTCCTTAAATTTTTCATTGAAAAGTCATAACTCAAACATATTGTTTGAAGATCCACCAATCCTTTGAAGAGGAATTATTCCTAACAACGAATACCCATTTAGGTTGGGGATTAGGAGAATAGGGTTAGTCTTGAGTAGCTAAATTAATTTGTAGAAATATGTCTCACTCCTCAACTCAAATATATTAAGGAAGTTATGGAAATAATAGTATTTATAAAATTATTAATAAAACTATGATAATATCCTACTATTCTAAGAAAATTTTCACCTTGGGTACATTCCATTGTTCTAGATAATCCATTATTGCCTTAATTTTTAGTACTATTCATTTTTGGGAGATAATGTGGCCTAAGTAATGTACCTCTATTTGGAAAAAAGGAACATTTTGAAAGTTTTCCAAATAAATTATTTTTCTTTAGCCTTTGCAACATCAATTTGAGGTACTATTATATTATAACATATTCGTTGATTATACCAATATGCCATCTTGAGAAAAACCCAAAAAGGTGGTATAAGTAATTCTAGAAGATGTTGTTCATGAGGTTCATAAATATTATTAACACATTAGTTAGCCTAAAGTGGAGTACAATATACTCATAATGATTGTGTTGGGTCTTAATGTAGTTTTATGGAAATTATCTTCTTTAGTTCTTAGTTGATGATATCCTTATTTTAAATATATCTTATAAAATATGGTTTCCCCTCTCATTTGATAAAATAGATAATTTATCTAAGGTGGAAAATACTTATTATTGACTATAGATTTGTTCAATATGTAGTAGTTAATAAAAATCCTAAGTGTCCCATCCTTCTTCTTCATGAAGAGGGATGGAGCATCCTAAGGTGAAACACTAGGCCTTATTAAGTCTTTCTCTATAAGCTCATTAAGAGAAACCTTCAACTCATGCAATTCAAAACTATTCATTTGGTAAGGTGTTCAGATATTGTTGTCAATCCTCCCACTAGAGAAGTCAAACTCCATTTTTTTTTTGGGGGAAACTAAGGAATTTCCTAAGGGAAAACATCCCAAAACTCTTATAGCAAAGGACGATTCAAATCTATTTTTTTTTTCATTGTCTTCTATTTATTGATGGTTGAAATTACACATGCAACTCAAGTATAATGAAGATAAATCTACTTCTCCTAAAAAATATGGTTGATCCTAAGAAAATCACCTCCAAGGTCCTATATGTCAAGTCATGGTAGTGTTGGAGCAACTTAGTGGTCTACGATTTGTTTGTTCAAGGGGATGTGTTGATAAAATATTAAAACTTGATAATTTATGCATTTAATATGTTAAATCTTCTTTAAAAATGGTAATTATTTTAATATCTTAGATACAATTATTTCTAGTCTAGTCACACTCTAATAGTTTGTAAAAAAGATAAAAACATTTAGGGTTTAGAAATAAAAATAAATGGCTAGTGCTACACTTGGTTTTTAGTCTTAACTCTAGAAGAAGCTTCAAAATTTATATAACCTAAAATTTTGTGATTAGTATTGTAGCTTATTACTAACACTATAGATTCAAGATTCTAATGAATTTTGTGAAAATTGAAAATAAATGTATAAGATCACCATATTACATGTGTAAATTTTCCAGACTACACATTTCTACAGTGAAATAAAATATTAGGAAATTTTAACAAAATAATCCAAATCACAAGTAGGCATGATAGTTGTTGATTGGAAACTAACATGCATACTATAAATTTCAATAAGATTCCCTACACTAAAATCATTTGTCCTTAGTTTAGAAATTTGTAACCCTTTACAATGTCATTGGCACTTACTTAAATACCCAACTTGGGAACCTAAACCCTTACCTACTAGAGCAAGTTAGCTTGGATTCTAAATTGATCCTTGGAACCAAAATTTATAATTTACAATTTTTTCAAATTCATAGGCTCAAAAATGAAATTATATGCTTTATTATCCAGGCCTAAGAAAATAATTACAATTAAATACACTCAAAATTATAGAGTGTTTTTATATCATTTTAAAGATAAATAATAAAGAATATGAAGAAGAATATGAGCACCCTAGTCATCATTGTCTTGTTTCTCTACTTGGTAGCTCCATTACCATACTACCCTAGGAACTATGCTTTAGAATTAACAAATACATTTAGGAAAAAAAGGAAGTTGGGAGTAGTAGTATATTAGACTTGGAAATTTTTGGAGAAATCTGTCTAATATTCTCCACAACCTTCATTTTTAGTATCCATTCCTAGAAGAAATTGATATTTTCTTTTATCCTTATCAGCTCATCAATAACTTCTTCTATCAGGCGCTTCTTTAGTATATTGGAAAACTCCTTGATTATTACAACAACAAGAAGGGATTTTTTGCTTTCTCCTAGAAGGTATAGGGAATTTCCCCAATGAAAATTTATTTATTTTCATGATTGAGCAATTTTAAGAGGCATGTCTTGTTGAGATAGATATGGTAAGATAAACAAGCATGTGCGGTAAGAATATAGAAGGCATACATATCACAACATCCTAATCAAAGAAAATATTCATACATCCCTCACACACATATATAATTCTTATAACTCCTTTATATTATATCATAACATGTACAAAAGGAAGGTCTTAGTCTCTGCTCCGATATTGCACCTCTATACAAATATTATATTATTATCTCTTATCTCCAATCATACCTATTTAAATATGATTTACATCACATATATACATGTATTACCTTGAAGGGACATGACTCCTATCTATAGCTAATGCATTCTCCGGTACCACGAACCCCTTCTGGTAGTGTGCGGTATGTTTTGTTGTAGCCCTTGACCTTCCAACATCATCCCCCATTTTAAATTGATGTATTGTCTTCAAGAAATGATGATCACTTGGTAAGGAGATTTTGGTATTGTATCTTCAATATGGACAATGTAGAAGTCTAGTGTGCCTGTTCCTGTAGGAGTGTACCTATCTTCCCATGGATCTACGCCAGTGTATGTTCTTCCTCCCAGAGATTAGTTGGGATTGAGATGTTAGCTGTTATTTATTTTTATTCCTTCAAAATGAGTTGAAGAAAATTCAACTCTCTATTAAAAAACTCTCGAAATTGTTGTATTTATTCTTTTAATAACTCCCTTTGAGTATGGAGCTGCTGTAGCTAAATGTGAAGATTTTTTACTTGATCCCTTATAGCTCCAAATGGGTCATGTGGCAAGCCAGGGGCCACTTGTGCTATTTGATCCTCAAGTTGAATCATTTGATTATAGAGGTTACTGGTGGTATTTGAACATTGTAAGAAAAAATTATTGCTTACCCCGGCTTCCTAGATGATATCCCTAGTCTGTTTGATCTATTGCTCGAGCTCAGAATGTGTGGTAGCACATCTTTTGGTAAAAGATTCTATTTTATTCTTTACTATCTCTTCTTGGGCCTCTTTGATGATGTTGGCCTTTATGGAGGAAAAATATTCTTGCAGACTATCTACCAATTGCTTTAGTTTTTGTGGTAGCGAGAGTGAGGTGTCTTGTGAAAGATGGGGGACAATATTATGGAGGGTGAGCACCACTTATTCCAATTGTTCCACCTATTGTACATGCTCATTCAATAATTCTTCCCGGGTGGTCACATAGAATGTGTCCCCTAATTGTATCTTTTGTAAGGGTGACATGCCAAAAAGATTGATTTGCGACCCTACCTTGTAACAACTACAGAGAGGGCATCGTTTGAATTTGCTGTTGTTGAGCCAAAAAGTTCTTGATTGTGAAGATAGTATCTGATGGGGTAGATACCTCTCTAAAATCATCTCTATTCTTAACTCCTCCTATGGAACCCTTCGCCTTTTCTTCTTGTCTTTCCATATTCTCACCCATGTTGGTCCTTGTTTCCCCGGAAGTGGCATCCTCTGGAGTCAAGCCCTCAACTTGGTCATGGCCTTTAGTCATTTCCTCATAGAGTTTTCAGGTAATATATTTAATGTCCTTCTAGATAACCTTTGTGTCCTCCGAGTTATCTTCCATGATTCTATCGATACATTGTTTGGTTCAGAGCTCTTATGCTTGTGCTTGTGCTAATGCTTTCTTTTGTTCCTCCATAATGTTCGCACTAATCAAGGATGTTGCTTGCTCCTTTATTTCTTCATCCCTTTCCAGGTCCTTCACCCATTTTTCTTGCATTTCTGCCCTAATTTATTTTAGAAACTTTCATTGCATCTTCAAAGTGAGGCCTTTGGTGGAGTAGTTTACACATCTCACAAAAATTGAATATATCATCAAAACATGTATTTAAATATATAAAACTAAAACTATACTTACATGTATTTATCGAGTATTATATGTTGTATAGGTTGAATATGCATTCTCTCTTTTTTTCCTCAAAGTATGTGATGAATGTGATGATGGCTTAAAGATACATGAGGACAATAAATCAATTTTAACTATTTACATAAGCAATATCAATATATATCATCAAAACATATATTTAAATATATAAAACTATATATACTTACCTGTATTTACAAGTATTTCATGTTGTAGGTTAAATATGCGTCCTCTCTTTTTTGTCTCAAAGTATGTGATGAATTTGTGATGATGGATTAAGGATACAAAAGGAAAATAAATCAATTTTAACTATTTAGATAAGAAATATCAATATATCATTAAAACATGTATTTAAATATATAAAACTATATATATATATTTATACATACTTACCTGTATTTACTTATTCCATTGTACAATCTACATCCTCTCTTTTTTGCAATGCATCTATGATTGTCTCATGCTCTTCCATATAAATTGTCCATAGCTCTTTATTTTAAGGTCTTCCACGATACCTTACTAGTTTTATATTTGTTTCCACCAACAAATGTGAGCAGTGTATAATCTTCTTATGTGTTTCATAATCTTCGAATGTAGGAAAACCATTCTTCCTTGTTAGGTATTTTCGTAGCCAAGTTCCAACAACCACCACCAAACCTATTGGATAATGATAGCCATTATCAAAGAATTTTTCAAAATTTGCTTAAGGGGATTAAAGAAGTTCTCAAAATTTGCTTAAGGGGATCAAAGAAGTTCTCAAAATTTTCTTAAGGGAATGTCTTAAGGGGATCATCAAACCCGTTGGATAATGATAGCCATCATCATCTTCTCGAGGTGCTATTAACTTATGTTTAGTCTCCACACAATGAGCCAACCAAAATTCTATTTCCTCTTCATTATCCTCAGGTGGAACAACAACATACACACATCCTACAAATTAAATTTGATTCAATAACTTGTGTATCCATATAATTTGACCAATCTACATACATGCATAATTCATATATATAATTAAATATATATTAAAAAATAGTAATAAAGTGAAATAAAATAAAATAAAATAAATTAAATTACTGTAGACACCTAAAAATGACTTAGGCCTGCAAGCTTCATTTTTACCACTTTCGTCCTAGCATAATTAAGTTGTTTAATTGTGTCCTTGGTCCACATTCGACTATTGATTAAATAATTCATAATTATTTAATTAATTCATGTCATTTATTCCTCATGATTATTAAATAAATAAATTTTATTTATTTATCTAATACGTCATTAATTACCTAAGTCCCCCTTTAATTAAATAAATTTCTTAATTTTATTTAATTCCCCTTCTGTCATTTATTCCTCTTGATTATTAAATAAATAAATTTTATTTATTTAATTACGTCACTAATTAGGTCCTCTTCTCTCCAAAATTAAATAGATTCTAATTTATTTGATTTTTGTCCATTTTCTACTATAATTAAATAATTATTTTAATTATTTAACTATTCATTAAACTCTTCTCTCATCAAATTAAATAAAGTTAATTTATTCCACCCTCTTGAATTTTGAATTAAATTATTATTTAATTTGAAATAATTCCTTTTGTCACATTCTCCTATAATTAAATAATATCTTTATTATTTAATTATTCACTGGTCACCTGGGGTAAATAAATTTTATTATTTAATTTCTCCAGCGGCCTCTTTTTCTGTGCCAGTCTTATCTTCCAAATTAATTCTTTTCTTTTGACATCTCATTTAATTTCGACCCTTGATTGAATTATCTTATAATTCAATCTTGGCCCTTCATTTCTAGTCATTGCCCTAATTTTGACCTAACCCTAATTCATATTGCAACATTCAATCTTAACCATGGATTTTAGGGTATTTTTCATCTTCTCATCCTGGCCACACATTCGAAATTGCAATTTTTATAAAAGGGCAATTTTGTTCTTATTTGTCTCTCTCTGGTCCATGTCTATTTTCTGTCAACTTAGGGTTATCATTTTAACAGTCATTTGTCATTTAGCTTATTGTGAAGTCACTTTCTTTTATGCAAATCCTTCAACACTTGCATAGGGCTTAGGCACTTGTCATAGTTGCTCATTTGAAATCTGAGGGCATCTTTATTTACTGCAAGCTAGGAGGTGTAACAAAGGTCAACCATGGAAGATGAGGACTTAGGGTAACATTGTTTCTTTTATTTTCATATTATTTCCTTTGTACTTTGTTATTTCATTGGGATTTTGATGTTATTGTGCTAACCCCTCTAACAATAATCAGATTTTCCCTTGATTACATTGGTGAACCCGACGTCGTTTTTCTGTTTTTCGTACGGTTTTTTGTTGTTTTTTGTTGTTTTGCAGGTACAGGTACGGATCGCCGCAAGTGTTTTTTAAAAAAACTGTGACGCATGTGATGCGTCGCGACGCATACGCTCACTTAAGCGACGCATACGCTCTGACAAGCCGCAATTGACAGACAGAACGCCGCATCTGATTTCCAGAGCCGCATCTGAAAACCCAAACGACGCATATACTTTATCGAGCCGCATCTATCTGGTATAATTCTTCTTCCAGTTTTGGGGTTTTTATTTTTTTTGGATTTAGGGTTTTTCTGGTTTCAGGTTTTTCTGATCCTCTATATTCTATTTTATTCTGGCATGTTGGCTAACATCAGATTTTGTGTTACTAATCATCTCTTGTAGCTGTGTTTGTCGTGTGCTATCTATTTTTCGTACGGTTTTCTGTTGTTTTGCAGGTACAGGTACGGATCGCCGCAAGTGTTTTTTTAAAACATTGTGATGCACTTTATGCGTCGCGACGCATCCGAGAGCCCTAGTGCCGCATACGCTCTGACAAGCCGCAACTGACAGACAGAACGCCGCATTTGATGTATAGAGCCGCATACGACAACCCGAACGACGCATCTGCCTGTCGCGCCGCATCTGTCTGGTAAATTTTTTCTTTCGGTTTTATCAGTTTGATTTTCCAATTTTTGGGTTTTTCTGTTTACTGGTTTTCTAGTTTTCTGTTTTTTCTGTGTTTTTATTCCTGCAAGTTAATTAGATTAGGTCTTTTGTGTTACTAATATTTTCTTGTAGCGTGTGGAAATCCTCTTTCGTGTGTCAAAGACCATCACATACAAGACTACTAATATTCATTGTTTGTAGATTCGCATGTCAAAGAAGGAAGAAACAAACATTGTGCTTGTTTATTTCTAGACTAGCAAACATTTATTTTTGGTGCTTGTCAAAGGAACCATGTCTTCTTTGGTTGATTGTGCTTGTGGAGTGGTAGGTGAGTATGCTCTCACTTGGTGAAAACCTTGTGATAAAAAAACCAGACCCATTCTTTTCCTCAAGTATTTCCAAATTTCTTCACAATCTCAGATAATCTGGAGTATCCTTCTCTCCCCTGTACACATCTGCAGGATCCCAGGTGTAAGAGGAAAACTAAGCATCGACTTAGAATCCTGGGCCCTGCCTCCGTGGGGAAAAAGCACTACCCCAGACGAATTCTCGTGACTGCAGCACCCTCGACACCGGTGGGACTCACCGCAGATATAAAGTGGGTTCTGGGAAAGCCCAAGAATCACGAGCTTGGTTCCGAAGGAGATGGATCCGGTAGCGTAATTCGCGATGGATCGCTTCCACCTAACTAATGTCCGAATTAAACACCTCTTGTCTTAGTGTCCAACCGCTTCCATTGGCCGCTTCAGTATAGTGTGGCAATGCGACGTATGCCCAAGATAATATTCACTCATCGATCCTTCGAGTAGAGATAGCAATTCTTGGATGTCACCCAAAGAACTGAATTTGGTGTGCTCGAATGACGCTAATGAGCCTTTTCGCGGAGGGGAGCCAATTCCAACACCAAAATTCTAAGCTATCCACTCTCGAAGGAAGCAAAGCCGACACCAATCCCGGTAAGACGAGACAGTAAAACCTCGTAGTCACCTACTTTAGGATCGTGCTTATCTGATGTGTGTTTGGTTACCTCTTAAAACGCTGGTGTTTGTCAAGTGTATTCTGGTTCTGTCACAGTTCAAAACAAAACATTCATCAAGCAAGTCAAAACTTCCATCAAAACAACACAAAAATCATGTTGAAACTGAACTGAGCCGCATCTGTCGAACCGCAACTGACATCCTGCAACGCAACTGCTCTTATAAACCGCATCTGAGACTTGTAACAACGCATCTGTAGGCGTCGCGACGCATCTGACAACTTAAAAGCCGCATTTTCCTAACCGAGTCGCATTTGAATTTCAGAAAGCCGCAAGTGAAAAACCGAACCGCATATGCTAAACTGTGACGCAATTGCTAAATTGAGACGCTTTTGCCTGTCAAGATTTTTAAAATTCACAGTCGAAACCAGAGGTCTTTAAACTGTCAACCATTTTTCAAACTCTGTCATCACGAAGATTCTGTTAGAAACCTCACTTGAAATTGCTCAAAGTCTTGACCATTAGTTTGCATTAGTCACCATAGGTTTCATACCTCATTCCTTTTCGTTGCATACATTCGACATTAGACTCTCCCTAGGTTCACATTTTGCATAGTTAGGATTAGGCAAATCTTAAGCACCCCTTGGCAAAGGCATTGTTTTCGAAATTAGACCCTTGTGGACCAAGTTATGAAACCTCCCTTTAGTCATTGTCCTCTTTTGTGAGATTTCCTCCAACTCAAAAGTCTAGTTGGGAAGACTCACTAGTCACTTAGATCTTGTCAACTTGTCATTTACAACAAAGTCCTTTAGCAATCCAAATCGAAAACAAAGTTCAAGCTTAGAAATGCTTAGATAACCTTATCTTACATTGCATCCACATTGCATACCTTATTCACAAAAATACAAAAATATTAGTCATTCTAGCTTTCATCTTGAACCTTAGACTTCACATAGTGTCATACTTGCATTTAGGCTCTCATTCCTATTTGAGCAATCTCATTTATGGTTGAAACCAGACTTCAAAAACAAAAGAGACAAATGGAAAACTTTAGACAAGACCCCCCATTTACTGCCAACAATCCTCCATATGACTCAAGCTGGACCTTGTACGACCCATTTACCAATCTAGACAATCAACCTCCAACAACAACGCAAGCCTCGTCAAACAGTACATTCGACCTCTACTTGCAAAGAGATGAAGATGGTCAACTACTTCAAGAACACATAGAGGCATTGACACAAGACCCAGAGGCCTATCAGATGGCTAAAGCAATAGCTCGTCAGGACAGAGACAGATTTGTAGCCATGCTCTTGAGTGAGGGAGCTAAGTTACCACCAGGATTTGATGCTAACATGCTAAATTTGACACTTCATGACCCTAATGCCAATAACGCACATAACATGTCACATAGTGGTCAACTTTCAAATAATACGAGCAACACTTCATTGGAGACCACAACGACAATAAATACCACTCCCAACATCCCAAACACCTCCAACACAGTAAATGCTACATCCATTGGGGGATCACAATCATCTACAACATCCACAACACTACCCCAATCGAATGGAACCACTCTTGGCTCCTCAACAACGTGGGAAAATTATTCCAATCCTCTTTTTACTGCAATGGTAAATACCATGGGGGCATCATCAAGTCACCATAATCCCCCTTTGACAACTACATCTACTACCATGAACACAACTTCGACAAATCCGTTCAGTAGTACTTCACAAAATCCTTTGGGAGGAGCCACAGGACGTATCTTTATTAAAGGACAACAACAAAACGTTAACACAACAACACAGTCAAATATCATTACCTCCCAAGGTACAAACACAAACGTCCCCCTTGTTCAAAATCAACAATTTACACAAGGGGGCCAAATAACACAACCCATGACATCATTGACACACTATAATAGTCATGGCCACCACATCCCTCAAATAACGACACACATGGGTGGGGGACACATACCAACATATTCATCCAACATTCACACTCATCAACATGCACCAAATCACAACTTCCAACACCAACAACACACGTCATACGTACCGCAACAATCCATACCACCACAATACACCAACATTCATGCACACCAGGTAGGAACACATGGTGTACCAGGCAATCCAACACCCGGAAACATAAATGACCCTACCATAGATGAACTCAAAGCAAGAATGAGGGATATGGAGAAAACTATCCAAAATATGTACATTTCAGGCAAGAAATCAGAAATATCATACGACCTGGATGTATACCCATTTGACACAAGTCTATATATGCCTGCATTCCCACCAGGATACGTGTCACCAAACTTCACAAAATATAGAGGCAAGACAAATCCCATTGAACATGTTCGCGAATTCGCAACCAACTGTATGGATATCGCCTACGAACCCACATACTTGATGAGACTTTTTTCCAAAAGTCTGGCAGGTCAAGCCCTTGAATGGTTCGCAACCCAAAAAAATATCTGGACATGGGATGAGCTTAAACAAAAGTTCATAAGAAATTACGCATACAACATTGACATAGACACCTCTATCACTAGCTTGTGCAATCTCACACAAGAAGAGTCGGGTGAGACGTTCATCCCGTTCTTTCAAAAATGGAGAAGTCTCGCTAGTCGATGTCACATTGACATCCTCGAAAGGGAAAAAGTTGACATGTTTGTCCAAACACTTCTAGGACCCCTCAAATTCGCACTGCAAATACATTGTTGCACAAACTTTACAGAATTGATCGAAAAGGGGGTCCAAATTGAGAAAGCCCTTATCGCAAAGGGAGAATTGAGATATGGTTCCAAAAACACAAACACCAACCCACCCACGGACAAAAACAAATATTGGGTTAAGAATAAGCATGTCACAAATGATGGTGTCGTTGATGCCAAGACTGCAAACACTGTAGGTCCTGTATTGGCCCTAAAAGGGGTTCCACAACAAAACAGACCAACAACGACATTAACACCTCCTCCCAATACTTCTTCAAATAGTCAAAATGGTCAAAACAATCAGGGCCAATATCGTCAGATGAGACAATTCCCTAGGGGTCGCACATATACTCATTTGGGTGAACCCATTGAAGAAGTCCTTAAGAAATGTATCCAACATGGGGTCATCACACTTCCAGAAATAAAACCATATGACCCAGGACAATTCAAACCAGCATGGTGGAATGACAATGCACATTGCGAATACCATCGAGTCAAAGGGCATACAACCTCCAACTGCCGACAACTGAAAAACATAATCCAAGACCTCATTGACAATCACACCATCGAGGTAGGTGGATCACAATTCACCTCCAACTCGGATCATACTATCCACAAGAATCCACTGCAGGATCATGATTCTCATAATGCTTCCACTTTAGGTCCACACAACCAAGCTAACTTCGCCCGAGCCAAGTACGATTATTCTAGTGGACCAATAATAAATAATGTCAGAACTGACGATGGGTACATCAATACCATCACGATCAAGAGAGCACCACAGTGTAATGCTACTACGCGAAGTGGCAAGGTCACTATAGCTGGTCCACCTCCCCCTAGACAAACCAAGATCTCTATACCGGGCCCGTCAGCTGAACAACCACAACCTGCTAAACAGCCAAAACCTGTCTCAACCCCACAACAGTGGAAAGCCAAAAGTCAGTTCAACCTAATTGACCAACTAGGAAAGACTCCCGCGCAAATATCTATCCTTGAAATGCTTCGTATCTCTCCTGCACACAAAGAAATCCTAGATAAAACTCTCCTAGAGTCGTCGGTCCCGAAGGACATCGATGTCAATCAGTTTGAAACTATGGTGGGGTATCTCACCACACCGCACCATGTCACCTTCTCAGATCAGGATTACTCATCATCTAAAACCAACCACAATGACGCATTACACATAGAAGTTTTTGTCCACAAGCACAAAGTTCAGCGGGTTTTAATAGATGGCGGAGCAGGCTTGAATATATGCTCTCTCAAGTTGGTTAAGGCTCTTGGATTCTCTGATGTGTGCATAGACCCAACGAAAATCATAGTGATCAAAGCTACGATGACGAGGAACGCTCTTCAAGGGGTGTTATCTCTCTCCCTATCAGAGTGGGACCGATCATTGTAGACACCACCTGCCAGGTCCTGGATTTGGAACTACCATATAACATTTTACTTGGCCGTCCATGGATCCACGCTTTAAAGGCCATTCCGTCAACATACCACCAATGCCTCAAGTTCCCTTTTGACGGTACAGAAGTCACCATATACGGAGACCCCGACCCTTTCCAATATTGTACCAATTTAAGGGGTATCTCCAAAAACCGAGTACCTATTAACCGAGAAGCACCTGGCTCCTCGTCATCCAAGGACATCGACCCTTCCACATCCGCTCCATCCACGTCTTCTGACATATCACCACCTTCCACCAACACTCAGACTGAATCAACTGTCAAAATCCAGGACCTTGGCTGCGGAGAATTCAAACTGCACATAGCATACAACATAACAACAATGCCTAGATCTCCCAAGGACTATGGTTGGCCATGTTTTAGAATGGAACCTCAGGAAACCTTTAAAGTTCCACCAAATACAATTTTTATCAAGTGGGGAGATATGAGTGAGGAAGACCTTGCTGACATCACAGGGTGGATCTATAAGGATACGGTCACATTACCCCCACTACCAGTTCAAGTATATGGCAAAGGTTATGATTTCATGAAGGCTAAAGGCTACGATGGTACTAGTGGCCTTGGAAAAAATAAAACTGGTCGAAGGGAACCCATAGAAGTTTTTCAAATTCTGAAGTATCTTGGTTTAGGGTTTG
The DNA here is from genome assembly GCA_007258455.2 of Sequoia sempervirens. NCBI lineage: Eukaryota > Viridiplantae > Streptophyta > Pinopsida > Cupressales > Cupressaceae > Sequoia > Sequoia sempervirens. Next base: position 7,214 of record VDFB02205144.1, on the reverse strand, counting down.
GATCACTCAACAATGACGATCGACGTACCTCTATACTTTCAAATACGCGAATACATGCTTCAAAAAGTGTCGAGACTACTAGGGAAACCCTAAGCGAAACAGATTCCCACGAGTGGGAATTTGGCTCCGAACGATCCCTAAGTGACTGTTGTCTTGATGATTTGTTTGTCGAACCAGGGGAACTGAACTCTGAACAACGATTTTGGAAAACCTTCAAAATTGAGCAGGCACCAAATAGTCAAAATCCTACTACCGCTTCCCATGACACACAACAACCATCCTTCCATTTCTTTGCGATTTATCCAATAGCCGGATATTATAGTTGGAGCCGAAATCCTTTGCATTTCGAGGGATAATCGGGAGCAGACATTGCGGAGTGATTACTGATAGTCTGGATATGCCGGCGCGATGATAATTCCTTTATTTTGCTGGCTATTAAATTCAGAGCTGTTTTCAGATCTCTTACTCTGGCTTTACTTGTTTTGATGATGGTGATTTTGTGACGATTTTGAATTTAGTTGATAGACTAACAGGATCATGGCTTGATATTCTATCGGAGCGAAGCACCATCAATTCATGGGATTACGTGGAAGGCATACCTGCTGGGGACCTGGCTGGGGCCAAGGATTTTCCATTGATTAGGACTATGATGGTATACTTCGCTAGATCAGTCTACCTTCTAGTCGCAAAGTAAAAATAAAGTAAAAAATGAAACGACTTTAGTGAAAATCGAAGTTATAACTCTTGACGAGCAAAATAGTAGTAGGCGACGAGTCCGCGAAAAGCTCTCCCGAAGTTCACGAGATCAATTCTCCCGCGAGAAACCTACGCCATCGGCAGCCCACCGGCCAGGAGACAACATCAACTAGCACTCCATGACTATCCGTCTCCATCGCCCATACAGAAACCATCCATGCAACCTCAGTAATCGTGGGGTCAAATTTGCATGGTCCTATCGCTGACATGCTGTGATTGGACCCCCAAACCGGCTGGTAAATCATTCCGCCACCACCCAATGCGCTAAACCAGCCAAGCGTATTAGCGAAAATGCACCCTCAAGTTGTTTCATTATTAAGATCGAAGCTAAAGAAATTACTGGATGCTGGATTCATAAGGTCTATAGATTATGCTGAATGGATTTCCAACCTAGTACCGGTGACAAAGCCAAATGGACTAATTCGGGTATGTACAGATTTCTGGGACCTAAACAAAGCATGTCCAAAGGATGACTTTCCTTTGCCCAACATTAACATCATAGTCGACCTAACTGCAGGACATGAGATGCTATCCCTCATGGATGGTTTCTCTGGTTATAATCAAATCCGCATTGCTCCTGAGGATCAACACAAAACAACATTCACATGCCCATGGGGTACATATTGTTGGAACGTCATGCCCTTCGGTCTCAAAAATGTAGGTGGCACATACCAAAGGGCTATGACCACGATCTTCCATGATATGATGCACAATATAATGGAAGACTATGTAGATGACCTATTGGCCAAATCAACAACTAGGAAGGATCATTTGAAGGTACTCGACAAAATTTTCAAGAGATTGGAAGAGTACAAAGTTCGACTAAACCCTAAGAAGTGTGTTTTTGGGGTCACATCAGGAAAACTGTTGGGGTACATAGTTTCTCGACGAGGCATAGAAGTTGATCCGGCAAAGGTCAAGGCAATCATCGACATGCCTCCACCCAGAGGGATCAGTGAACTCCGAACTCTGCAAGGCAAAGTACAATCTATTCGCCGTTTCATAGCCCAATTGGCAGATAAGTGCCACCCATTCCAGTACCTGTTGCGCAAAGGTATCCCCTTTGTATGGATAGATAAATGTCAACAGGCCTTCCAGAAAATCAAAGATTACCTTCTATCAACACCAGTCCTCATGTTGCCTATTCATGGAAAGCCATTAATTCTATACATCTCGACCACTAGTTCAGCACTGGGGGCATTACTGGCCCAAAATGATCATGAAGGGAAAGAAAGAGCAATCTACTACATCAGCCGCACACTGATAGGTTATGAGCTGAATTACACATACATTGAACGTGCATGCCTCGCAGTTGTCTTTGCAGCCCAAAAACTAAGGCATTATATGCTCAATCATCAGACACAACTGGTTGCCAAGATTGACCCATTGAAATACCTATTAAGTCGAGCAGCATTAACAGGCCGATTGGAAAAATGGGTCATGATCCTAAGTGAGTACGACATACAGTATGTTGAACGCAAGGCAATAAAAGGGCAAGTAATAGCAGATCAACTGGCAGATGCACCAATCCAAGTCTCTCATCCATTGGTAACTGATTTTCCTGACGAGTCCATTTTTCATACGGAACCTGCAACACCATGGAAGCTGTATTTTGATGGGTCACACACTGGTCATGGCTCAGGTGCTGGAATCTTGTTCATCACACCACAAGGGGATTCAATTCCTAAGTCATTTCGAATTGCTTTCCCTTGTACAAATAACATTGCCGAATACGAAGCACTAGTTACAGGTCTCAAGTTGGCAATCAAATGGAAAATTCAGACATTGCTTGTATTCAGAGACTCCCAGCTAATAATCAACCAAGTAAATGGCGACTATGAAACAAAGGATGAAAAGTTGCTTCCTTACAAGAGGATGGTGGACAGTTTCCTAACATACTTCCAATCAGTGTCCTTTGAACAAATCCCCAGGGCATAGAATAAGGCAGCGGACGCAATGGCTACTATTAGTTCTCTCTTGGACATCCCTAAAAATGTGTCACAATTTGAGTTCCTAGTAGAACAACTATTGATACCGGCATATGATATCCCAGAGTCAGAAATGGTTTGCGAACTTGTTGGTCCCAACTCTCCTTGGTATCAGGACATTTATGACTACCTAAAGACTCAAACCCTTCCACCAAACCTATCTAATAACTAGAGAAAGTCCTTCATTAGGAAATCCGCAAGGTATGCCATCATCAGTGACACCCTATACCGCCGTGGTTTCGATAGTACCCTCCTTAGATGTCTTGACACCGACAAAGCATGTACGACCTTACGAGAAGTGCACGACGGTATATGCGGATCTCATTTGAGTGGTCCTACTCTGGCTAAGAAACTAATGAGACTTGGGTATTATTGGCCAACAATGGAAAAAGATGCACTCGAATATGTCAGAACTTGTCACAAGTGTCAGATTCATAGTGATTTGGTCCATGCTCCAGCACAAGAACTTCGGCCAATCACTTCTCCGTGGCCCTTCGCTCAATGGGGACTCGACCTCGTGGGTAAGATTCATCCAACCTCATCCAACGGCCATAAATTCATCATCACCGCCACTGAGTATTTCACAAAGTGGATCGAAGCCATCCCATTGACATATATTACTGGCAAAAAAATATCAAAGTTTATCCTCAACTACATCATTTGCCGGTACGGCCTTCCACAATCCATCATCACTGACAACGGACGTCCATTCAAAAACCAAGACGTACGTGAGTTATGTGAGCAATTCCATATCCAACACCATTTTTCATCCCCATATTACCCCCAAGGAAACGGCCAAGCTGAGGCATCGAATAAAACTATTGTCAAGATTCTTAATAAAGACTGTCAATGACGCTGGCCGCGATTGGCACATACAACTTAACCCTGCTCTGTGGGCTTACCGAACTAGCATTCAGATTATAGGGCAATTCCCATTCGCCTGTCTTTGGCGCTGGAAGCCATCTTTACCCATTGAGGTCAAAATTCCTCTTCAAGTACGTCTCTTTGAAGCGGTCTAACTAATGACTCGAGGGAGTACCGACAATCACGCTTTGCACGAGCTGGAAATGCTGGACGAGCGAAGACAAAACTCACTGAATCACCTCCAAGCATATCAAAACCGCCTTTGTCGCAGCTACAATAAAAGGTTATGGTCAGAAAGTTCGACATTGGCGACCTGGTTCTCATGCAGAACCCTAAGAACCAAGCAGAAAGAGAAAAGCCAGGAAAATTTGAACCAAACTGGCTAGGTCCATACATTATCATATCTTCTTTTGGTTATGGAGCATATCAATTAGCAACTCCATATGGGGAACAGTTGACTGAGCCCATCAACAGTTTACATCTCCGAAAGTTCTACGCATAGCATCAGAAGATGGAGCTGAAAACCATAAAATACAAAAAAATCGTCACCTTGATGAAAACCTGGCAAACAGGCGTCTTGGTGACACCAAAAAAATCAAAAAATCATGAAAATAGTAAAGAGAAAAATAATTCGTCCAACGGTGAAAACCTGGCAAACAGGCGCTTTGGACAGGCATCATGGTGAAAACCTGGGAAACAGGCGCCATGCGTAAGCAATCATTGCTCTGCCATCTACTGTCACTTGGTCTAAACTTGGCTTAGGATGAAAGGTATCTTCGCCACTATTCCGCAAATCGCCATCACATCCTACTCTACCTGTCATAGTCGATGAATGATTGACATCAAGTCCTAACGACTGTCCGTCCAGCAAGTCAGCAGCGTCCTATCCGTATTCCTTGCAAATGGCTAAGTCTTAAACCTGACTGGGGGCAAAATGTTTACCATGCAACTGCAGTGGATGTCCCTCAAAGAGACAAAAACATCATAAAATGTCCTGAAAAAAGACAAAAACATCATAAAATGTCCTGAAAAAAGACAAAAACATCATAAAATGTCCTTAAAAAAAAGACAAAAACATCATAAAAAGTCCTGAAAAAAAAAGAAAAAAGATCTAAAAATCGTAAAACGTCCTGAAGAAAACCAAACAAAATCATGTGGCCACTCGAAGAACACTGACATATCGTCATTTCTAGTCAAATTCAAGCATCTCAAATCAGTCTTTGTCATTTGTCCGAACTATGTTGTCTCTGCGCATTTGTTACGTAGGCAAGACTCATACTTGAGTCCCCGAGACATTAGGTTAGTCCTTTTAGGTTTGTCAAAATAAAATCATGACGCAATCTTTGTTCATCAAGACAAAGTCATTGGTCGTGTCGAACTACGAGGTCTCTGAGTGTATGACGTAGGCAAGGCCATCTATCGATGAGCCCCCGAGGCCGCACTAGGTCAGTCCATTAGGGTTCATGGCAAAACATTGGCACACACGTCAAAAGTCTTCACTTATTTTCTGTATGAGAAAACTCCTGAAACAAAGTAAAACAATCATTTGTTCAAACATGGCCGATCTCATCAACACATCACTCATGTCATCAGGGCAATATCGGCATATAGTCAAACACAAGTCAAACTCGGTCAAAGCAAGTCAAATCATCATAAACCGGCCAAACCGTCAAATTTTGGTTAAATCTTCAGATGAGTCCTTCTGAACGATAACCTCTGTCATTTACGCCTTAGGATGTGTCCTTCCTAGGCGTCGTCATCATCATTTCGGCATTTCGAGTGATCCTCTTGACATTTAAAAGATCGCTCTTTGTGACATCGGTATTCTTCAGATGTGTCCTTCTGAAGAACCAACTCTGTCATTTATGCCTTAGGATGTGTCCTTCCTAGGCATCGTCATTATTTTGAGGGACCCCTTACGACCATTAGGGATCGAATCCTCTAGTCATCGGCATTATTCAGGATGTGTCCTTCCTGAATTCACCAATTCTCGACATTTTCCAAGGTCAATCAAAACTTTAAACATTTTGACATCTCGACATTATCAAACATGGCATCTTGGCATCAGAATAGTGGATATTTAGACACACTTGGCAAACACTTGACAATTGTCTTTTGAGCTTTTATCATGTTATTAGTTTTTCAGTGAGATCCCACTAAGCAGGATTTAGAGAAGCAGCGACGTAGCATGACAATTGACACACATGACTACTAGCTTCTCAGCGAGGTCCTGATCCTAGGATCTAGAAAAGAAACGACATATCATGATAGAGACTTTATTTTTGTAGTTTGACAATCATGTCACTAGTTTCTCAAGGGTGTCCTGGAAACAGGATTTAGAGAAGCAACGACGTTTCATGATCTATCCTTGTCTTTTTCTGCTTGTGGGTGATTATGACAAAAGTACTGGGACAATCACGCTCTTAGTATGAGTCATAACCATCCTTGTCTGTGACTGTTTTATCTTAGGTAATGGTGCGACCTTGCACACCTTGATCTATGTCATATCATGGTGTTTGTTGACCATTACAACAGTTTTCCCAATGATGATTAAGAGCAATAAATATTAAAAGTCCTACAGTAGAGTTTTGAAGGATTTGGTCTAGGAATTAACATGCATTTTCATAGGGCTCATGTCTTCTCTTCTTCGATCTAGTCATCTTCTCTCATCAGTCTCGTCATCTTCTCTAGTCCATCCCACGATGATATCTTGTGACATCCAAAAACATAAGTGCATACATACTCATATACATTGCATTAGGTCCATACATACATCATCCATGACATTAAATCGTATACATAAGCACAAGCATTGCATTAACATAATCATTAGCATTGCATTAGCATAATCATCAACATTGCATCTTTTACATAAATACATCATGCACATCAATAACATAATCATATAAATAAGCATTGCATCACCATGACATCAAAATCACAAATAGGCATCACAAGACATACATGGCATCATAAATTAAGAATCATACACCATACATAGCATAATACATAATGCATAGAAAATCACATAACACATGTAGGTCGCATCAAAACTGCATCATCATATAGAATCATCTCAAAAAATATACAATGTCACAGGATAGAGTCAATGCATATCCCAAAAATGGAGCTCGCAGGCTCAAATAATATAGTGTGTCACAATACAAATATGCCCTAGGGAAGGCTCTCATCATCCCCTCGGGGAGAAGAATGTGGCGGAGACAACTCTGTCACGGGCGCTGAAACAAGGGATGGTCCTGTAGTGGCCTGTGTCTGTGACACTGACGGAATACTGAGTGAAGGCATCATCTCAACAAAGAGTAAACACTGTGAGGTCACCATGGGCCGACTCTCGAAAGTGATGGAAGACCGTGAATCGCAGCCTGTACCTGGCCCTCACTCTCGTGATCAACCAACGAAACCATGACTATGCCCTAAATGAGGACTTGGAGTATGCCTGCGGGAATGGTGTGACCTGTGGCCTGACATGTGTCCTTTGGAAGTCGACCCCCCGACACTGGTATGGCTCCTGGTACCACTGCCACTGCCTAATCTATGCCCACTGCCTGTCCTTTTCTGTGATCGGGACAAGGTAGGATCCCGCTG